>RCUC01124784.1:0-25392 GCA_003697995.1 Taxidea taxus jeffersonii | reverse complement strand
AAAAAAAAACACACAACTGTTTTGGGTAAGGAAGAGATTATAAGTCAATGTGAAATGCCAAATTTAAGTAGGGTATAATACATAGTTTTGGAAGGTTCTTAATGTATAGAAATGTTCCTATGAAATAGCCACTGTCTCATAATTCCTTGATACAAATTTTAGGTTGTTAATATGTACCGTGATATGTTAAGAAATCTATTTCTTAGAGAAAATGGAAAATGATAATGGAAAATGGAAGTTTCTTTTGCCTGGGACTATAAACATTTTTGGAACACAGCCTCAGTGAATGATGGACAACAACACTCCATCTAGTGTTGTTTTCTGGAACATTCAGACACAAGGCCCCATTGTCTGGAAAAGGACCCATTACCATTTTGAATGTCAAGTATGGTAGGTCTAGTCAATTCCAACAAGATTGATATTTTTATTTCAGTGCAGAGTACAAAAAGTTTCTCTGCACTAATGATTCACTAAATCTCACTAAATTTCCCTGAGGTTGAAACCTATGATTTTCACTATATCAAGGTGAATAAACCAGTCACAGAAGTGGTGAGGAGGGAAAAAAAGCAAAAAACAAAAACAAAACAAACAAACAAAAAAAGAACAACAACAACAAAACCGGGAAGGGGCAAAAGATGAAGTATTTCAGTTGATGGTTGAAATTACAGGAAAGTTTGTTACTTTCCTGAGGTTGCTGTAAGAAATTACCACAAACTAGGTGGCTTAAAACAAGAGAAATTCATTCTCTAACAATTCTGGAAGTCAAAAGTCAGACGTCAACAGGCTGACAAGATATGGAAGCAACCCAAAAGTCCATCTATATTTGAATAGATAAAGGAAATGGGGTATATCTACAATAGACTCTTACTCAGCCATAAAAAAAGAATGAAATCTTGCCATTTGTAACAACATGGATGCACCTACAGGGTATAATGCTAAGTGAAATAAGTCAGAGAAACACAAATACCATGTGATTTCAATCATATGTGGAATTTAAGAAACAAAACAACAACAACAAAAAAAAACAAAAGATATCAAAAACAAAAACAAAAAACCCAGACTTTTAAATACAGGGAAAAAACTAGTAGTCGCCAGAAGGGAGGTAGTGGGGGGGGGGGGTTGTGGGTGAAATACATTACGGAGATTAAGAGTTACTTGTTGAGCACTGAGAAATGTTATAAAGTTGTTGAATTATTATGCTGTATACCTGAAATTATACTTGCATTTAAAAATGAAATTTAAAAAAATGAAAGATACCACCTCCCTCCCACCAAAAAAATCAGCAGGCCAAAATTATGGTGTCTGTAGAGTTGAGCTCCTTCCAGAGGCCCTATGAGAGAGTGTGTTCCTTGCCTCTTCTAGTCTCTCATGGCTGCTGGCCTTCATTGACTGATGGCTCATCTTTCCAATCTTCAAAGCCAGCATATTCAGATCTCTCACTACTTTGTCCTCACACAGCCGCCTCTCTATGTGTATGTCAAATAAGGACATGTGAATATATTTAGGTTCCACCAGAATAAATCACGATAAGCTCACCATCTTAATAAGATCCTTAACTTAATCACACATGCAAAGACTCTTCTTTATAAGGTAACACATAGAGTTTTCAGGGAATAGGACCTATCTTTGGACCATGTTTCAGCCTACTACCTGTATTTTCCACATAAAAACTGAATAAAGACTATATGATATGTTTGGTTTGTGAACAGCCATATATTAATAGGTAACATTTTTAGGAAGAACAGGGAGGGGCAAAATGGTAGCTGTTCTCATGACTATTATTTTATTTGACCCTCATAACAACTTCGTGGGGGGATACAGTTGTCTACTTAAATAATGAGAACACGTAAGTATCACGAATAGTGTTTAAGATGTTATTTGAAGCTGGTATATTTTTTCTGTCTCTATTTCAACTTGGCAACTTTCTTATTATCCATGACACCTACATTTGTGCTTCTAAGCACTCATGTTTTCTATATGTCTGAGGGGGAAAATAATTTGTTAATTGCCTAAGTAGTTATCTCAAAATATTTCTAACACTCTGTGAATTTGCACACTCATTAGAAACTCTAACATTATGTTTTTAATCAACTTTTGAAAAATTAAAATTTTCCCACCTCAAATATAGATTGAAAGAGGAAACTTTTAAACCATAGAGACTCTTAATCTCAGGGAACAAGAGGGTTGCTGGAGGGGAGGGGATAGAAGGGATGGGGTGGCTGGATAATGGACACTAGGGAGGGTATGTGCTATGGTGAGTGCTGTGAATTGTGTAAGGCTAATGATTCAAACCTGTACGCCTGAAACAAATAATACATTATATGTTAATAAAGAATAAATGAAACAAGATGGGATCAGGAAGGAGACAAACCAAAAGAGACTCTTAATGTCATAAAACAAACTGAGGGGGGTGGGAGGGAGGTGGGCTGGGAGGGGGGCTGGGGCTGCATTATATGTTTAAATAAAAATAAAAATTAAAAAAAATAAAAATGATAAAAATAAAAATAATCTTGGTAGATCACCTGATAACTATGCATGTTGTATTTCCTTATGACATGTATTAGATCCCAGCCTAGTTTGACATTCAATTTTTAAAAAACACTCCTAGAATATTCTGAGACGCTCTAAGAAACCCAAAGACAATTTACAGTCACTTAGATATTTGTTTGAAATATTAATAGCCACCCTCTTGGAATTTATCTTGACTTTAATAGTTAAACATTATCAACTCAGAGCTTTGTGGTGTTTCTACAGAGTAAGAACTTACAAACTTAGAATCCTGAGGCTGGAATTTAAGGAACCATGGGAATCACTTGATCCAAACCCCTTACTTTAACCAATAACCCTCAAGAAAGTCGTGACTTCTCCAAAGCAACACAGTGAGTAAGTTTGAGATGCTGGTGGAAACTTCACTCAGTAACAAGCCCAAGTGAAGTATTTTTCTTATTGCTTCCTTCCTCCCTTTTCCCCTCCCTTCCTCTCTTTCTTTTTTCCTTGGTGGTTTCTAACTTTCATGCTTTTGTTCTCTTTCGATGCAGCGTGTTGGTAATTGAAATACAACACCTCGCCTTCCAGCCCCACATGTAAAAGACAGGATAGCAAGTTTTAGTGAATTCTAATCAATATGAGGTTTTCTGATTCTCTATGATTTTCAAAGTCATCACAAGTTTGATTTCAGGGATACTTCTCATAATTTCAGAGATTTTCATTCCTATGAATTATGGACAGTGACCCATCCTATATAACTTATATAAGCTATGTAAGCAATATTTATTTTCACTCAACAAATAACCTATCAAGTTCTTATTATGTCTCATCATATATACAGAGGATCTAATGCTAAAAAAGATGATGTTCCTGTTCCTATAAATTAAAAAAGACAAACGTGCATTTAGTTTATAATACTGTATTGTAAATCACTGGGTGTGGTGCATAAACAATGAATTTTGGAACACTGAAAAAATAAAATAAAAAAATAATACTCTACTGTGCACATAAAATTTGTTTAAAAGACAGATTACATGATGTGTGTGTCTGTTTTAACAGACTTTATTTTTCAGAGCAGTTTTAATTTCACAGCAAAACTAGAGTAAGGTATTGAGGATTTCCTATATACTCCCTGATTCCACTTGTGCATAGCCTCTCCCCACCAGAGTCGCACCTTTGTTACAACTGCTGAACCTACATTGATACATCATTATCCCCAAAGTTCATAATTTACATTAGGGTTCACTCTTGGTGTTGTAAATTTTATGGGTGGATAAATGTATAAGGAAATGTATCCATCATAACAGTATCATGCAGAGCATTCTATTCTATTCTCCTGTGCTCTGCCTATTCATGTTTGTTCTCCTAACTCCTGGCAACCACTGATCTTTTCACTGTATCCATAATTTTGCCTTTTCCAGAATGCCATATAGTTGGAATCATATAGCATGTATCCTGTTCAGACTGGCTTTTTTCATTCAGTAATATGTGCTTACATTTCCTTTGTGTCTTTTCACAGCTTGATAGTTCATGTAGTGCTGAGTAATGTTCCACTGTCTGGATTACATCAGTTTATTAATAGATCAGTCTGTCAAAGGAAGGTTGCACCCAGGTTTTGGTGTTTTGAATAAACCTGCTATAAATATCCATGTACAAGATTTTATGTTGATGTAAGTTTTCAATTCTTTTGATAAGTATCAAGGATGTGATAGTTGGATCATATGTAGGAATATGTTTGATTTTGTGAGAATCTGCCAAACTGTCTTCTAAAATGGCTACCACTTTGCATTCCCAACACATCAAGTGTTTTTACCAAAAAAAAAAAAAAAAAAAGAAAGTAGAGAATGACCATGAAGAAGTAAATCAATGAATTATGTAATATAATTCAAGAAATGTTAGCTTTTATAAAGAAAAAAATCAATATGAGGGGTCAAAGATTTTTCTATTACTCATGGATTTTAGAACAAAGCTATAAATTGTCTTAAATCATAGCCTTATACTTTTGATTCAGATGCAGTACAAATAAATTTGTTATTTTGCTGTTAAAACAATGATCTATTCTGGACACACCATTAGTTTCTAAAATGAAGCTATATAATGATGATCTCAGAAAATAGCCATTTACCATACCACTTTCCCCCCAAGGAATAATTCCTATAAAATTAATATTTACATATCCAAATTATTAAGAGAATAAAGAACCTGATCCCATTGTGTTCAGAGTTAAAAATTTAAGTGAGCTTTTCTGATTTTTTAAAAGTCCTCAGAGGCACAGCTATCCCATGTAGTAATTCTGAAGATAATACCAACACAAAACTTACATATTCATGTCATATGCATTTCCATTATGTATTAACTGGGACATTGTGTGTATATTTTACTTAGATTTCTTTCTTCTCCTTGTCAATCATTCCATCTTCTCAAACTTCTTTAAATGGATTTCCCTCACAAATTTCCTTTTCTCACACCTCTAACTAGTTGTAGCTTCCTCGCCCTTGGATATCCCAGTCTATGTCCTTGAGTAAGGACTACTTAACATGTTAAGTTGTCATAGAAGGGATAAGCCCCATTTCAAGTTTGGACATAAAGGCTGGGTAGGCACATAGGTTCCAGGAATGATGTTGTATCCATGATGCACAAAGGAGGTGGTAATGGAGAAAAGGAGGGGCAGAGAAGCAAATACAACACAATAATGTATCTCTGGCAATTAAAAACAAAGCAGTTCTACCATTTCCTTCCAGGCACAGAGATAGAAATGATCATTTACCTGGTGTTAGAGGACTAAAGTATCCCTAAGTGCCATTTTTACTGAAAATTTGAATGTATCAAGTAAATATAAAATGAGAAGAGTGAAGATACTTAATATGTTTGGAATGAGGGTGGAATTATTTGCAAGAGAGCATTGCTAACAAAAATATGGTGATGCAAATGCATTGTGCATGACTTGGGACCTAAAATGATTAAAATTACTTACAGGCTCTGATCTGAGGAATAGTAAGGAAACGATTGAGGATAATAGGGAGTGACATATGTATTCAGTGGCTTTCTGGATACATTTTATGAGTCTAATATCTACTCACTCTTTTGCAATGAACTTTTCTTCCCTGTGGGAAATCCATCTGTTTTCAATAGGGCAGAACTGTGACTCATTCACAGCCAAATAAAGCACCCTTTCCCTTGGCCATGGTGAGTGTCCCAGGCATGTGACTAATTCAGAAACTCCTCTGGAATTTTTCTGCTGGTACAGTCTGAAAGGACTGTCTCATTTGCCTATTGTTTCTAAACGGGTAGGATGTTAATCACATGGTTCTTGGCCTTCTCATCTGCCATATGGAGAGAGATATTTTGAGAGATGGAATGAGACTATCTAAAAATTAGAGAAGTAGAGTAATATCTTATTTTAGTGTTATTATTTAAGAGAAATATGGAGTTGTATGTTTAGAACCATTTTGTAAGTAAATATTTATTGGTGCATAACATTGCTTACTGATGAACTAATTTTACCTCAGAACCCAGTGATAGCAATCATAATGACAATGATAGTTTCCACATGTTAAGAGCTAAATATGTGCTAAATGTCTTACATGCATTGTTTTTTTCATCTGTAAAATTAATATTCTGGGGTATATAAAAAACAAAGTTTATTTATAAAAAATGAAATTAAGAAATCAAACTTTCTGCTTTACTTGAAGCATGACAGAGAACATCAGCTATTCCCCTACCAGAAAACAAAAACAGTGATCCAGTTCCTTCCACAGGCACAAGTCACACCATTTCAACAGAGAATCATTTCTAAAATTGCATACAGTTTTAGGTGTAGGCATATAGCCAACATTCTGATGCAGCAAATTAGAACTTGGCAGAATTAATTGATTGTAACAATAAGTAAAATACAATTTAAGGTAGATTGTAATCTCCCAAAACGCAGTACTTTTGGCTTACCTCTGAAATGCTGAGTAAGAATTACATGTCCTTGCAAAGCAGAAAGATCACTGATGTACATGTATCTGACGAAATTTTCAGATTTATTTTTCTGTGTATTATGCTTTGGCTTTATTAGATTGGCTGCCCCAATGTCTTCCTGTGACACATACCTACAGTATTGATCTGGATGCTAAAAACACATATGTGATTTGCAAGTAAGCTGGCGTGAAATTTGATTCAGCTACAAGCATAAATTAACTGCTTTCCTCATGCCAATAAATAGCTAATAATCTTTCTTTTTAAAAATAATTATTCATTTATTTGAGAGAGAGAGAGAGAGAGAGAGAGAGCATGCACATGCAGGGGAAGGGGCAGAGGGAGAAGATATCAAGCAGACTCCATGCTGAGTGCAAAGCCCAACATGGGGCTCGATTTCATGACCCTGAGCTGAAATCAAGAATCTGACGCTTAACTGAATGAGATACCCAGGCGCCCCTAATCTTTCACCTACAAGGGAATGTTTGCAATATCAAGCTTTTTTTTTTTTTTCTTTCTCTTAAAAGATTTGATTTATTTGTTTGACAGACAGAGAGAGACAGTGACAGAGGGAACACAAGCAGGGGGAGTGGGAGAGGGAGAAGCAGGCTTCCCGCTGAGCAGGGACCCTGATGCGGGGCTCTATCCCAGGACCCCGGGATCATGACCTGAGCTGGAGGCAAACGCTTAATGACTGAGCAATACAGGAGCCCCAATATCAAGCTTTTTTTTTAATATTTGCTTTCTTGGTTGTGAATAGCTATAAATTTGAATCCTTTCCTTTCTTTCAAAAGTCACCTCCCCAATAAAGCATTCAATGAGGGTATTGCCCTCATCTGCATCCTTACAGTATTTTATTGAAAAACTATTATTTCAATCTGTTTATTATGATTATTTATGTAATTTTCATAATTATTAATGTGTCCTATATTATGTGCAAAAATGATATTATTAAATTCTGTTCTTTTTTTTAAAAGATCTTATTTATTTATTTTGAGAAAGAGAGAGGGAGAGAGAAAGCATGAGCCGTGGGAAAGGGCAGAGGGAGAGAGAGAATCTCAAGCTCAAGCAGCCTCCAAGCTGAGCACAGAGACTGAGGACTGTGGGACCATGAGCTGGGCCAAAATGAAGAGTCAGACACTTACCTGACTGAGCCTCCCAGGTGCCTCTTAAATTCTGTTCTGTATGTTCCTTGTTGACAAATATTATTTTGTATAATTTAAATTATTAATATTTATATCCTTCATAAATCCAACACAATGTTGGGACAATGTTAGGAATTAAGATGTTTATTCTAGAAATGAATATATAAATAAATCTCATATGTGCTTCTAAATAAGCAATATTAGAGTACTTCCAGAGACAGATTTTTATGTAATAAAATGCTTGCTCTTTCCCTGTCAAAAAATTGCCTAAGACTTGCACCTAATAAAATGTTCCCTCCTTGCCTGTTTCTTTTCTTTTCTTTTTTTTTTTTTAATGCCTAAGGGGTTTACCTAAAATATACAAAATGCCATTGATGGTGGATTGATTTGAAAAGTATCAAATTCATATCCACCTAGAACCTCAGAATGTGATCTTATTTGGAAAATGGATCTTTGCACATATAATTAAGTAAAAACCAAGTTGTACTGGATTAACTTAAATTCAGTAACTGGTGTATGTACAAGAGGAGTAGAGAACACACATCGAGAAGGCCATATGAAGACAAGAAGGTGAGATTCTTGAGAAGCCAAAGAATGTCAAGGATTGCCTAGAGGCACCGGAAACCAGAAAGAGGCAAGGAAGGATTATTCCCTATAATCTTCAGAAGGAACACTGCCCTGCTGGCACTTTGATTTTAGACTTCTGGCCTTCAGAAGTGTGAAAGAGTAAACTTATGTTGTTTTAAGCGAGCCAGTTAGGGGTCCTTTATTACAGGAACCCTAGGACTTAATGTAGATGGGAAAACTTTACCTACTGGGTACACAACGAGCCACAATAATCAGTTCACCCCAATTTCTCAGAACTAAGCACTTAAAAAAGGCAAACCAACAGGAATCAAGTGAAAGACTCTAATGGAATTACTTAAAAACATCTCAGGCATGTCCTGGACTCAGAATATATTGGACTCAAACTTCACACCTATCCATTTGCAGACAGCCATGAGGGCCCGCTTTCAGAATGATGACCCTGAAGGATGCTGTCACATTATGAAATGACCCATAAGCTTCACTTGAGTGTGTTTACTGAGGCAGGAAGATGGAATAATTTATCTTACAGAGATTTACAGTCATAGAGTTGAACCAAAAATGGGTTTTCTTCTTAAAATTTACTAGAGATTTCTCTAGAGCAGTGGTTATTGACCTTTACTATTTTTGTTTCAGCCACAGACCCCCTCTGAGAATCTAAACACTCTCCTCTGAAAAATACATATATGTTATCTACACTTTTTTTTGTTACCTTGTAATTTCAGGGTGGTCAGAGATTCTCTGATATCAATCTTTACATTTTATGGGATCTCTAAGCATCCCTACTGTAGAGAATAGCCAAATTAGGAAAAGCAACTTCAATTTCCAAATTTTGAGGTATTGTCCAATGTTTATTCAACTCATTTAACCTCCTGGTACTAAGAACAGACCAAAATGTGGTCTTAATTTATTCTCACTGCATAGAGTCCTGGCCCTATGTACCTTTTGTGTGCCAAAAATGTGACTTACAGTATTTTAGAGATGGTAGGATTCTAACTTCAAAAGTCAGCATCTAACTGAGGAAATAATCCAGAGAAAAGCAAAGTTAAAGTCACATTATAAGGATAGGTAAGATGCCATTTATACACACAAGACATTGTAACATACACACATACATAACTGAATGGTCTTTCAGTAAATACTCAAAATACTTACAGTAAATACTCCAAACCCTTGTGATGGTCTGCCATTTACTAAAGCTGGTTATCATGGACTTTAAACCTTTATTAAGAAAAGTAGTTAATACACAGGCTACCCAATTTTGGAAAGCTGGTTCCGCAACATGAATGTTATCCATAGTGTTAAACCCATATCTCTGAGGAAAAACTAAAGCAAACAAATTAGAAATAAAACAAACAAATCCCCTCTATTTTTAAAGTTCATTATAGCTCCAGGGAAGACATGACTTAGTCTCTGCTAATCAGACACGATCCCTGCAATATCTATGTAGATACAGAAGTTAGTTACATGAGAAAACAGGACAGATGTTATCCATTGTCTGATGGATAGGGCTGTATGATACCAAAGTCCGCAGGGATGGAGGCATCAAGTTGGCTGGCAGCTTCCTGCTGTTGGCAGAGGTAGCCTCTGCCTTAAGATAACCAGGTCTGGGGTATATTGTGGTTATTCCTGAAGCTCAGTCTACAAGCTACCTATCCAGTTCTCCTAACAACTTTGAATGATCTCTCTATGACTTAATAAATCCTTTTCTTCTCATCGGATTATTCTTTTTGTTACAGCTGTGAACAGCAACTGATACACTGCATCTAAAAACACATGTTCTATTTCTCATGTTCCTGGATATGTCAGTGGCTACTTGGAATTACTGGGAAATCTACAGATGGTCAGTGACTTGACCTGTGACAAGAATTTTCTGCCAACACTTACAATAAGAACAATAAAACCAAACATAAAAACAGATTAAGTCAGTTATTAGTAGAAGCTAGAGGAGTTGCATTAGTATTTCAGAGCCAGGTTAAACTATGCAAGCCATGCAATAAGTAGATGAGCAAAAGAATCAAGAGACTAAAAAGAAAAAGAAAAATGGAGCTAATGGGGAGAGGGAAAACCTGCCACTGAGACAGAGTAGTATTGACAAATTTCTGATCTCTATCACTGGGCAGAGTGAGGCCTACTTTTATGGTTCTTCATCTTGTTGTTGTTATTATTATTATTATTAGTGTGATTATTTATTTTATCCTTACCGTGGACCATCCTGAATGAGTCTCAGGAAAATAATCAATCATAAGAATCTATCTTAAAACAAACCACCATAAAAAAATAGTGGTGGGGAGGATGGGCATTTTCACCCTATTTCCCTCCTTCCTTTTTTTTTTTTTCTCTCTCCCTTTCCATTTATCTCCATTTACTGATTACAGACTATGTTTTCATACCAATCTAAATCAAGTATTACCAACTATATGTTTCTTTAAAAAGTCCTGGACAGGGGCGCCTGGGTGGCTCAGTGGGTTAAAGCCTCTGCCTTCGGCTCAGGTCATGGTCCCAGGGTCCTGGGATCGAGCCCCGCATCAGGCTCTCTGCTCAGCAGGGAACCTGCTTCTCTTCCTCTCTCTGCCTGCCTCTCTGCCTACCTGTGATCTCTGTCTGTCAAATAAATAAATAAAATCTTTAAAAATAAATAAAAATAAATAAAAATAAAAAGTCATGGACATTATCAAAATCACACATTTCATTAAGGAGATTTGACTAATCAAAGATAGTTGTCACAATGTCTAATGTGTCTAATATTTCAACACCTACATACTATCCTATGCATACCTTGAACATTTTTTATATCTAGGAAAATTATAGATAAATTTATTTTATTCTAGGGGGTAAAATAAATAATTTTAAAGAAAATTAGAAAGAAGAGAGGAGAGAGGGCATTTAGAAAGTATAAAGTCAAAGAGACTTTAAGCTTTGGAGTCCATGAGATTGGTTATATCACATGATAATGAAGTTAAAATATATTTGGAAGGGACTCCTGGGTGGCTCAGTTGGTTAAGTGGCTGCCTTCGGCTCAGGTCATGATCCCAGTGTCCTGGGATTGAGTCCCATATCGGGCTCCTTTCTCGGTAGGGAGCCTGCTTCTTCCTCTGCCTCTGCCTGCCACTTTGTCTGCCTGTGCTCGCTAGCTCTCTCTCCCTCTCTCTCTGACAAATAAATAAAAAAATTAAAAAAAAAATTAAAAAAAAATATATATTTGGAAGTAAGAAAAAGGAGGCTGAGGTTTTTGTTTCTTTGTTTTATTTTATTTTTATTTTTTGGTGCAAATTTTTATATTTGTTCCAACCACATAATAACCAAATATAAAATAAGCAATTGAATACCAAAAATGGATTGTATGAGATATCAAAACCAGATAATCAAAAAATTGTGAATAAACATGTAGGAAATACATGTAGACCAGGACCAGATGCTTCACAGATAAATTCTAGCATATATATATATATTTTAATCTGCCTAAAATAAATTTATTAAAAGAAATTAAATCTCTAGGAGATACACTTCCCACCAAATGACAACACAACCACCACACAGTGGGCTGACAAGCGTTGACCAGCGAAATCCAGCAGATATCAATGAAAGCAATGACCCAGATGTTAAACAAAGTTGTCTAGGTAATATAATAAGAGGAGCTCCTTCCCTACTCATTTTATGAGGTCTATATCACACATATTTTTTTAAGAGAGTTAGTACCTATTCTTCTTAAGCTATTAGATAAAACAGAAGAGGAAGGGAAACTTCCAAATTCACACTACGAGGCCAACACTACTATCAAAATCAGAGAAAGACACTACAAAAAAACAAAGCTACAAGCCAATATCTCTGAGGAACACAGATGCAAAAATCCTCAACAAAATATTAGCAAACAGGGACACCTGGGTGGCTCAGTTCATTAAGGAATCTGCCTCCAGCTCAGGCCATGGTCTTAAAGTTCTAGGACTGAGACCCACATTGGGTTCCCTGCCCTGTGGGGAGCCTACTTCTCCCTCTGCCTGCTGCTCCCCGTGCTTGTGCTCTTTCTCTCTCTCTCTGACAAATAAATAAATAAAATCTTTAAAAAAATATCAGCAAACACCATTCAAAAACACATTAAAATTTCATTTACCACAATAGAGTGGAATTTATCCCAGGAATGCAAGAGTGGTTCATTACTCACAAATCAGTCAATGTGATATGTTCCATTAACAAGAGGGAGGATAAAAATTATATGATCATCTCAATAGATACAGAAAAAACATCTGACAAAGTACAATATACATTCATGATAAAGATCCTCAGCAAAGCACATTTAGCAGGAAAATAACTCAACATAATAAAGGCCATAATGAAAAACCCACACCTAGTATTATACTCAAAGGTGAAAAACTGAGAGATTTTCCTCTAAAATCAGAAATAAAACAATGATGTCCATTCTCACTACTTTTATTCAACATAGTACCTGAAGTCCTAGCTGCAACAATCAGACAAGAAAAAGAAGTAAAAAGATATCCAAACTGGTAAGGAAAAAGCCAAACTGTCACTATTTGCAGAATAACACAATATTACATATAGAAAACCCTAAAGACTCTACTAAAAAATCTCTAAAACTGTTAAGTGAATTCAGTAAGGGTCACAGGATATAAAACCAAAGTACAGAAGTCTGCTGTGTTTCCATACACTAATAATAAAGCAGAAGAAAGAAATTAAGAAAACAATCCCATTTATAATTTCATCAAAAAGAATAAAATATCTAGGATTAATTTAACCAAGAAGGTGAAAGACCTATACTCAGTACACTATAAGAAACTGATGAAAGAAACTGAAAATGATACAAAAGAATGCAAATACTTACCATGTTCATGGATTGCAGGAATTAATATTGTTAAAATGCCCATAATACCCAAAGCAATGTACAGGTTTAACGCAATCCCTATCAAAATACCAATAGCTTTTTTTCAAACAAATAACCTAAAATATGTGTGGAACCACAAAAAACTTTATAGTCAAAACAATCTTAGGAAAGAAGAACAGGGCTGGAAGTATTATAGTCCCAGATTTCAAGATATACAAAACTATATAAACAAACAGGATGGTATCAGCACAAAAACAGACACATAAATCAATGGAACAAAATAAAGGGTCCAGAAATAAACCCATGTCTATATGGTTGATTAATCTTTGACAATGGAGTCAAGAATATACAATGAGGAAAAGACAGTTTTTTCAATAAATAGTGTTGGGAAAACTGGACAACTACATGCAAAAGAATAAAACTGGACCACTTTCTTAAACCATACACAAAAATAAATTAAAAACTAGAAAAAAACATAGGTAGTAATCTCTTAGACATCACCCCCAGCAACGTGCTTATGGGTATGTCTCCTCTGGCAAGGAAACGAATCCAAAAGTAAACTACTGGGAATGCATCAAAATAAGAAGCTTTTACACAGAAAAGGAAACCATTGAGAAAACAAAAAGGTAACCTACTGAATGGAAGAAGATATTTCCAAATATCCAATGGGGGATTAATATGAAAAATAAACAAAGAACTTATAGAACTCAAAACCAAAAAGATAAACCATTTGATTAAGAAAATTGGCAGAGAACCTGAATACACATAGATACATAAAAAGATGCTCAACATCATTCATCATCAGAAAAATGCAAATCAAAACTACAATGAGATACCACCTCATACCTGTCAGAATGGCCAGTATCACAAAGACAAGAAATAACAAGTGTTGGTGAGGATGTAGAGAAAGGAGAAATTATAGGCACTTTTGGTAGGAATGTAAATTGCCATAGACACTGAAGAAAAAAGTATTAAAGTTGCAAAACCAGAACTACCATGTGACCCAACAATTACACTACGGATTATTTACCCAAAGAAAATGAAAACACTAGGGGCGCCTGGGTGGCTTAGTGGGTTAAAGCCTCTGCCTTCGGCTCAGGTCATGATCCCAGGGTCCTGGGATCCAGTGCCGCATCGGGCTCTCTGCTCAGCGGAGAGTCTGCTTCCTCCTTTCTCTCTGCCTGCCTCTCTGCCTGCTTGTGATTTCTGTCACCAAATAAATAAATAAATAAAATCTTAAAAAAAAAGAAAATGAAAACACTAATTTGAAAAGATATATGCACTTCTATGTTTATTGTAGCATTATCTACAATAGCCAAGATATAGAAGAGACCTAAGTTGCTTCCATATCCATTTATCCACTGATAGATGAATGGATAAAGAAGTTGTGGTATACATATATAATAGAATATTACTCAGCCACAAAACGGAATCAGACCTTACCATTTGTGACAACATGGATGGACCTAGAGCATATTGTGCTGAGTGAAATAAGTCAGAGAAATCAAATACCATATGATTTTTCATTTATGGGGAATCTAACAACACATAAACAAATGAACAAACAACAAAAACAGACTCTTAAATACAGAGAACAAACTGGTGGTTACCAGAGCGGAGGTGAGTGGGGGAAAGGATGAAGTAGATGAAAGGGAGTAAAAGGTACAAACTTCCAGTTACAAAATAAATAAAGTCATGGAGATAAAACATATAGCATAGGGAATGTAGTCAATAATAATGTAACAGTTGTTTGGTGATGGATGGTGACCAATTATCACACTGAGCACTGAGGAATATAGATGATTGCAGAATCATGGTGTCACACCCTGAAACTAATGTAATGTTGCACATCAGTTACACTTCTATAATGAAAATAAATAATTTAAGGTAGCCATACTAGACTTCCTACAAAACAAAACAAAACAAAGCAAAAGAAAACAGAGACAGATTAGGAAATTACTAGAAAGCTGGTGATATATCTACTATAAAATCAAATTTTACATTGTAGGAAATCATCAAAACACTGTACAAAATTATACACTGGAAACACAGGATATACAGGAAGACAAAGACTGGAAAAAACCCTTATCATGGAACTTTGTAATCATAGCATTAAGAACATAATGATGATATCAATAAAAACATAGCCATAATATGATATTTCTCATTTATTTCCCAAATGCCATAGTCAATCATTTGCAGCCTTACAGTTAAGATTTAGTATTTCATCCTCTGAGATGAAGAACCTAAAGGGAATTTCTTCTAATAAAGTACTTTATCATGAAAATTAAAACCTAAGGCATACTTTTCACTAATCTCTTCTTTTAATGCAGGGGAAAAGTCTTAATAGAATCTTTTAAACTCACAGCTCAGATATCTTGGTGCACTGAAAAGCAATTTTTTAAAATGTTTTGAAGGCACCTAAATGCCACTATCAACACTAAAGGGAGGTTCTTCTGTATATTTTCCTATTCCCTTGGATTCATAAAGAGTTATCTAAAATGTAATAAGGTTTCCCCCGACTGCTTCAAATCTTAACATATTAGGAAAAAATTACATATAAACCAAAACAATTTTAAAAACTTTACTGGCATCATTCCACCATTAATTCCTACTGTGGTGATTCTGTACCAAGAAATACACTGTGGGGGAACAGATCTGACTTGCATGTTCCATGGAAGAGAATATAAGCAGAAAAGCAGAGGGCGATAACTCGAAACTTTCTGCCCCACACCGCATTTGGTTTTTAAAAGGTCAGAGTGTTATTCCCACTCCACGGGACAGCTTAAATCTTAAATCTCTCTCCTCTACCCATCCCCCCCATCCCCACTTTCTCCCACTCTAAAACAAAACAAAACAACACCACTAAGAATAATAACACATTAGAAAGAAATTAAACTATAAGAGAATCATCAGAAAGCTGTTTAAAATCTCTTGCTTTTCTTTCTCTTATGCATCCTTTGCAGATGCACATCTGATAAACCATTTTAATGCCATAATCAGAGACCTGATGATGAATGTTTGATACCAAAACATTTGTAAAGTCTATTTTTTAAACTTGATATCAAAGTGAAAACCATTTAAGGCATAATGTGAATAATGAGGCTTATCTATTGTTTAAATGTCTCACAAAATACAAAGAAAGTATGGACAAACAAAGGAGTAAGAGAAGGAAAATAAAGTAGAAAAGTCTAAAGTGATTGACGGGATTCAAAATAAACATAATTAGTGAGACTGGTCAAAGAACATGTATCATTAATTAGTCATGGTTTAATAGTCCTAATTAACTAACTGCATTCAAGAAAAAAGGTGGAAATAGAAATGTGGTGGAAGAATTGTAGAAAATAAAGTAGTTGTGTAACAAGACAAAGAAAATATGTATTTTGTAGGGTTCTCTGAGTTTAAAGGTTATAATGAAAGCTGTTCCAGCTTATTTCTGTTCAACACCACATTACTACTAATAATAAGACATTCCTAAATAAATTTTTCATTCTAGATTGGCTCTTCCCAGCATGAGGTCAATTTCTAGCTAGCCTTCTTCTTTAGCTCCTGTAATGTCATTGGGTGGATAGATGAATTTATGAAATGAAAAATATTTTTAATATTAGCCCAAGCAAAGTACAATTAAATGTAAAAATGAACTAGAGAGGTATGAACTAATAACACTATCAAATATATAAAAGTGGGATTATCTACTCTTTGAAATTCTCAACACTGCAATTCCTTCCTGTTGGTATATAACTGAAGGCGAAATTGGCATGTGATCGATACTCCAAAAGCTGTAGCAAGTCTATAAGTGGGTTTGCATCTATGCTTTGATTTATATATAGAATTTGCCTGAAATATATCTTACCTCATTCTGGAGATCTCGGATCATTTTGCTCTTTCTTTCCATGTCAGTCTTTAAAAAATTAATCTGAAAATGAATGGAATATTATATAAGCACATTTTAAATTCATTCCTATGGCTTTTATAAATTTATTTTCATGGTTTTTGAAGCATAATACAGTGATTATCTCTTTATCAACAAATATTGAAAAGGAACAAATGATTAAAATTTTCATTATCCAAACTTTCATAACCAATTCATACATATATGCATTGATTATAAAAAGGCTTTTCTCATGTAGTAAAAGATTTTTTAAAATTGAGAAACCATGCATATTATAACTGCAATTCTCTTACCTACTTAAACCTCAATTTAAAAAATGTGTTTAAAAAAACAACACCAGCAACAAAAAGCTAGATTCTAGGGTTGGGCCTAGAAATCTCCATTCATAAAACACTCTGCAGGTAATTTTGACCTATGGCAGGTTGGAAAGCAATGGCCTAGTGATATTCCTGGTCATTAAAGCACAGAATGTTATAATACTGTACCAAAGAAACCAAGTTTCCTTCTGAATTTGATATTGTTGGAATGTGTAATCTTGGTCAGTTGTTCAAACTATGTTTATACAAACATAGAACCTTTGCTGCCTGAATATATCTGCCTAAGTATTTTGAAAAAAAAAAATTCAGTATGGCATAGTTGTTAAAATCTGAAACTTTATAGTCAGTGAGAGTTCACTCTGATAAAAAAAAGTAACTTTATGATAGTGGATAAAATATTTAATTTCTCCAATTTTTAATTTCCTGGTAGTCACATTTTTTTTAAAGTAAAAGGAAAGAGATAAAATTAATTTTACTAAAATGTTTCATTTAATTCAGTATACTCAAAATACTATTAACTTGACATGTAATGGATTAATGATACAATTGACATTATTTTTTTACGATATATCATTAAAATCCACTGTGTGTTTTACATTAATAGCATATCTCAATTTGGACTAGACATTTTATAATGCTCAATAGCCTTATGTAGCTAGTGTTTATATATATATATATATATATATTGGACCACACAGTCTTAGAGGATCCCTGGAATGATACAAAAGAGACTGGGAATGTGGGTTATCTCTGGAGATACACTGAATCAGTAGAAATCAAGTTTAGGAGTAAAGTGAATTTCACCGTATATATAGATTGAAAAAAAAAATAGTTCTGAAACATTTCAAACATAAACAAAAGACCAGAAAGTAATATGTTAAAACACCTCTGAGCCCAAACCTAAGAATAAAGAAATGTAAATATTTTGTTCAATTTTTTTCAGATTTGTAAAAAAATGTTACATCTACTATTAAAGCCCCACCTAATTTTTCTTCCTTCACTCTCCAGAAGTTATTGTGTATGAGTCCTGCGCATGTTTTCCTATGTTTTGCTTTCTGTGTATTGTGTAAATCCTTGTAACAAACATTAACATCCCCTCTTTTCTGGCTTGTATAGAGGTCCTTAAACCATTCTTTCAAATGGTAATGGAAATCTAAACCAATTCTGGACGGTCCAACTACACGTAAAATAAACAGAAGCCTGAGAACTACCACAACCATTGTTTTGGTCAAAATAATTTTCAAGTTAAGTTTTAACTCCGAAGATAATGACAGCAACCTGAAAACATACGTTTACACTCTGTCCCCCTGTGAAGATGGTTCTATGTGGTTGAAAATGCAAAGGAATGTAGGATGTGGTGGTGTTCAAAATTAGATATGTATGTAGCCCAGTAGACAGCTTTTGCACCCATTTCTACTGCTATGTACTGCCTCAGTCTACAGATAACCAATATTGGGGCTGGACCAGCCTTTGCAGTTCTTTTTTTTTTTTTTTTTAAGATTTTATTTATTTATTTGATAGACAGAGATCACACAAGCAGGCAGAGAGGGGAGGGGAGAAGCAGGCTCCCTAACGAGCAGACAGCCCGATGCGGGACTCGATCCCAGGACGCTGGGATCATGACCCGAGCCAAAGGCAGCGGCCCAACCCACTGAGCCACCCAGGCATCCCAGCCTTTGCAGTTCTTAATATGATTGCAAAATACCCTCAGCAATATTACAGCAGGAAACTTTGAAAATTGAAAAAAAAGACAGATTTATGACTTACAAGCCCTGGAAATTATATTTACACCTGAGGCCACACAGTGAGGCCATGGATAGAAAGAGCCAGGGAGAGTGAAGTCCTGAGGTTCTGTTTTTATTGGGGTGGGGGGTAGGGCTTGCCTAGGGTTTGCTGGGATCACTTTTTTTTTTTTACGATTTTATTTATTTATTTGACAGAGAGAGATCACAAGTAGGCAGAGAGGCAGGCAGAGAGAGAGAGGGGGAAGCAGGCTCCACGCTGAGCAGAGAGCCCGATGCGGGGCTTGATCCCAGGACCCTGAGATCATGACCTGAGCCGAAGGCAGCGGCTTAACCCCCTGAGCCACCCAGATGCCCCCTGGGATCACCTTTTAATTGGTGAATATAAAACATAAGAACACAAGAAGAGAAAAACACCAGCAGCCTAAATGGTCAATTACGGAAATCAACCAAGATCTCCAAAGATCTCCAAAGGAGTCTGAGCTACTTTGGAGCTTGGAGCCTGGGAGGGCAGCGCCTGGCCTGGGCCTTCCTCTAGTCTTGGGGCTGGCTCTGGGTGCATTTCAGATGGCCGTCCTAGAAGTGGACACCTGCAAGTCACAGTTTACATCAGCACTTGCATTACCAGAAAGAAAGCCAGCTGTCAGAACTTAGACTACATCTACTCAGGCACTTTAGAAATTTTGGTACCTTACAGATTTGTCTTTAAGTCATGAACGACGTAAAGCCACCTTGCTTATATTAATAACCCATTCTTCCCCGGACCCGCTATTTTTCCCAAATCATCACATTTTGATATTACTCAGTATATATGATACATAATTAACACATTTTTAAATGATTATATTATTTTTTACATCCAAACACAATAGAAGGGGTTCTCACACATTACTTCAAAACAACCTTTAAAAGTAGCTAGTGCGGGCGCCTGGGTGGCTCACTGGGTTAAGCCGCTGCCTTCGGCTCAGGTCATGATCTCAGGGTCCTGGGATCGAGTCCTGCATCAAGCTCTGCATCGAGCTCTCTGCTCAGCAGGGAGCCTGCTTCCCCCCGCCCTGCCTGCCTCTCTGCCTACTTGTGATCTCTCTGTCAAATAAATGAATAAAATCTTTAAAAAAATTAATTAAAAAAAAAGTAGCTAGTGCATGTTTTTCTTTTTTCTTTCTTTCTTTTTTTTTTTTTGTAAAGTAAACTCTACACTCAACATGGGGCTCAAACTGCTGACCCTGAGATCGAGTTGTCTGCTCTACCAACCGAGCCAGTCAGACACCCCAAAAACTAACTTTAATTAAAAAGTAAAATAAAAACTGGGGTGCCTGGCTGGCTTAGTCAGTATAGCAGGTGAGTCTTGATCTCAGGGTTGGAAGTTTGAGACCCACTCTGGACACAGAGTTCATTTAAAAATAAAAAAAATAAGGAGGATAATGAAAATATATTCCAATGTTAGTAATATAATTACTTAAAAGATGAAACAAGGATAGAAAATCTTGAGAATGCAGTGTTCAGGTATTCAAGAGCTAAAATATATTCAGAATATTCAAAAAGTATTAGCATTTTGAAATGGTTAGTCTAGAATCCCAACAGGTTTTTAACAACCCTGGAAAAATAAGCATTCCTAATAGATATGACTTTAATTCTCAGAAACAGAAAATATCATTTATTTACTTTGAACAAAGAAGTAAGAACATAGCAATTCTTTAGTCTTAATGAGAGTCAAAGCTAGAAGTTAATTTTTGCCTTTAGACTAATTATGTCTTTCTTAGGGCACGTTAAGCCATAAAAATTATTAAGAGTAGCGAAATGTATCCAATGAGCATTAATATCTTTAATTACTCTGGTTACAGAGAATGAGAGCTCATTCTTCCTTGCTGTCTGTTAGGAGTTTTCATGAGGGACACAGGTTTGAAAGATATACTATTCCATTATTTGTTTAGAGATAATAACAAGTGTTCACATATTCATAAAAAGTATTTTCCCACAGAATTAGATCATGACAGCTTTGTTGCTTCTTCAATTTAATTTTTCTTAAGTTTATCTTCTTTTATGTTTTTGCGATTTAAGTTTATCCTTTAAATTTCATAACATTTTTACTATAAACTTAACAAATGATATATTTGTAACATTTTTTGCATAAAATATACAATCTGTTATTTTTATGGAAAAAGGCATACTAATTAGTTATGTAATCAAGGGTAGCACATAAGATCATCAGCTCTTAAATCTAAAATAGCACAATGTTTGCAGAATTAAACCCAGTTTTTCCCCTCTATTTGAGAGTGAACAATTACAATTATCTTTATCTCTCCTTCTTATCTAACCTTCAATTACACGAACAGTCTAACAGAGAAAATAATAATTATTCACCAAAAATAAATGTTAAAAAAACACAAATTAGTGGGGCACCTGGGTGGTTCAGTGAGTTAAGCCTCTGCCTTCGGCTCAGGTCATGATCTCAGGGTCCTGGGATGGAGCCCCACATTGGGGGGGGGGGTCTCTGCTCAGCAGGGAGCCTGCTTCCCCTCTCTCTCTGCCCGTCTCTGTGACTACTTGTGATCTCTCTCTCTTGTTAAATAAATAAATAAAATCTTAAAAAAAATTAGTTTAATTCTTAGTTAACCTAGAATTTCCAAATAGGGAGAACAAGCACAAAACATTCTGTTTGAGTCTACCAAAATTTGGAAGAGGTAATTCCCAATACTATGAAATCTCTCTTCTAGATCCCACCAGATGCACATAAAAAAGAAACAAACCAAAACATTGTTTTAATAAGTATATCTCAATCCCATATTTGTTGAGGTTGTGGTCATCTCTTTATCTCCTTCTACACTCTGAGTTAAAACATATTAGTCATTCAGCTGGAAACACTGAATAAGTACTCTTGGTGACATGCTTTTCAAAAACAAACTAACCAACCCAGGACCCTGAACCTCAGCCACCCCTTTGTATTGGCATGTTCTCACAGACCAAGCCATTATACACCTGCCCTAACCATCCCAGGGTCAGATACCAGACAACTAGGGGCATTCCCTATGCCCCAGAGCCTGCTGAGATCATTCGCACTGACTCCTCCTAAGCTGCTTCCCATTCCTCACACATCTTCTCCACAGAAACCACAATAAAGACTCTTGCCCGCAGTTTCTCACCTCCCTCTGCCTCATGACCTACCTGAGTACTTCCCTGGACAGTCACCTGCCACAAGTCATGCCACCCCCCGGAGAACTGTAAGAAATAAACTAAATTCTCAATGATGGTCATTTCCTGATCTGTTGGATGAACTGTACCTTAAATTTTCCATTTATATATTATATTTTAAAATAGACTCAGGTCCTAGAAACAAGATAAAAGGTCCAGTCCCCATAAATGGTATGTAAGATGGTTCTGGAGAATAAAGTAGAAATGTAGTGGAAAAATCTGGAGAGAAGTTTGATTCTCAAGCCTTGGGGTATATCAGAATCACCTGTGGAGTTGACTAAACAGGCAGTGTATGGCCCCACCACTGAGAGATTCCTGTTCACTAGATGAGGGGTGGGGATACAGTGAAGAAAATGCAGTCACCAAGATCATAAAAATACCTGGTAAGCATTCATTCCAAGAAAAGATTTTTGTTGTATTTGATTGTTAGGGGTCTTCTAATTCCCAGTCCTCATTTATTGATGAAAACAGAGGTCAAAAGGGGGACAAAAGTGCTGGTATCAGCCCCACATCAATGGATCCTGAATTATGGCATACAATGACCTTGCCTGTTTAATCAACTCCACAAATGATTCTGACACACCCCGAGGCTTGAGATTCAAACTTCTCTCCAGATTTCCTCACTACATTTCTACTTTATTCTCCAGAACCATCATATATACCATTTATGGGGAGTGGACCTTTTATCTTGTGCCTAGGAATTGAGTCTATTTTAAAAATGATTTCCCAGTCCCAGAGCAAAGGACACAAGAAAGAAACATACTTACAGTAGCTTCTTGTTTTTCTGCTTTCTCAGTTGTCTCTTTAAGTTGATTTTGCAGGACCTCCTGGAGAGACTTCATTTGTTCTCTAGAAGAAAACAGAGAGCACAAGAGAGACATAATTCTGTTATTTCCTCTGTACAATATGAAAGAAGGCTTTGCTGTCAACATACATTTAGGAAACAGATAACCAGAATTGTATGTAGGGACACAGTTAAGCATGCAGGATTTATTTGAAGATTTTAAGAATAAAGTTTTCTCTCCCATGCAAATACTAAAAGTAAGCTGTATTTAAAGGAAATTGCCTTGCTATTGTGTCTAGTAAGAATCCCACTGTGTGAATCATCTGTGAGCTGCATAATGTGTTAAACCAAATCAACGTAATAATTAGAGTTGAAAAGCTAATTTTAGTGACAGCATGCCAGGGTATGAACATGCTGCTTAGGAAAAAAGTTTACCTCAGACTTGCTGATGGGATAAAATTACAACTCCCCTTGGATGTTCCTAATTGATTAATTCTAAGGCAGGGTACTTTAGACATCTTTTATAAGGCCTGAGACTTTTTATAAAAATGAAGAGAAAGGAGACTTATTTTGAACTTGAGGGCTGCCTCATTTACTGTGATTAATAAGAGAAATACATGTCTGCATGTATATACACATTATGTCTCAAGCTCAATAATACACACCGTATCTTGTCTCACTTGTTGAAAATATAAACATTTCCATAATTTTGCATTCCTCTCAAGGGTTTAAGATGGACTTATTTATGATAAGTCATCCTATCTTTGTGTCCCTCCATTGTATCACCTAAGCTACCGCTTCCGAAAGTTTTGATACCAGATGAGGGTTAGTTTGTAAGTGTGTGTATGTGTGTGTGTGTGCGTGTGCGCGCGTGCGCACGTGTTTTATTCTGGCTACAGGAATAAACTCCTTTAAAGCAACAACAGCCAAACAGAAAGCTTTCCTAGCCTTACCAGCAGAACTAAAATTCATTTAACATTCCCAATCTAGTGCCAAAAGACTACCTCTACAATCTCTGTGTGCAATCACACTACACAGACTAGGGATAGGAGTGTACCCACTTAGGCCCAATTTCTTCATCTATAAAATGGGTATACTAATAGAGGTACCTGATAAGTTTGTAGTGAGGTTTAGATGACATAATGTAGGCAAAATGCTTAGTACAATGCCTGGAAAATAATCACTTTATAAACATGAGATCTTGTCATAACCACCAGGATCACTGCAGTTCCTAAGTTCATTCTTTGACCACCACATCCTACACAATAGCAAGCTGTTCTTTCATCCATTGGGAAATAATGATGCTCCCAGATTTCTTACTCTAGAAACCCTTAGGTCCCAGTCCCAATTTCAGGATATCAGTGAGAGCCTATATGATTGATAAAATCAATTTGAACTTTGCTTGTCAAGGCAAAATATAATTGGAACAAGTTATAAAATAATTATAGTCACTTTGGTTTGTAGATGATTTATGTTTGTGTACGTGAAGCTCATAACATGCTTTTGCTTAGAGCCCACTTAAGTCTCAGTTTCCATTCCTTCCTCAAATTTGTATCATTTATCAAGACTGTTTCATATATAGATACAATTTAGACTTCTATTATTCTTTCTGCTATCTTCCACACAAAAATGTGTGGCATAATATAATGCAGTAATGTCTACATATGTTGTAGGCTTATAATGCATCAGACACTGTTAGAATGTTCACACCAAACTATAACATAATACTACAGAGAGAGGACTGATACAGAGAAAAGTGGTGGAATTGTGTTCTAGAGCCTATGTGTTCAAACTCTAGAGTCATTACACTACCTTTACAAAGAGAGGGAAAGAGGAGGGAAAGAAAGAAGGGAGGGAAGGATGGAAGGAGCTACATGGTATCCCTAACACTCAGATCTTCAACAAGCACTGAATGAAAACACAAACTATTATATTTCTAACTGATAAAAAATTATAGTAAGATTTTTAAATGATCATCATTTCATGATTATTTTTGAATTTTAAAATTATCATTTTAAATGATATTTTTAAATTAAACCATAAAATACTATATATTTTTTATTTTAAAAAAGTGTGTGTGTGTGTGTGTGTGTGTGTGTATCAAAAATTCCTACACACATCAAGGAAAGATAACAGAATGGGGAAGATTATTTTTTGAAACTTCTGAATGTCTTTATACATACTTTGCCTTACAGGCTTATTGTTGCACATTCTCATAGCTCTCATGAGAGCAACCAGTCTCTGCCTCACAGTCTTGCTAAATTATAATCCTATGAAAGAGGACTTCTGACTCTCTCATAGGCCCCCTCCACCAACAGAGATTTACCTCAACTATTGCAACTAATCTAGGGTCTTATTTGGGATACCGAGCTGAGTCTTTAATTCTAAAGAATTTTTTGAACACCATCCTGATAAAAATACCAATGGCATTTTTCAAAGTGCTGGAACAAA
>ML100380.1:17275-49128 GCA_003697995.1 Taxidea taxus jeffersonii | reverse complement strand
AGAAAGCCTTCTAATTAAGCAGAGTTTTGTGGTCTTGCTTTTTTTTTTTTTTCCTTTTTGCAGGCTATAGAAAAGCTGGAAAAGGTATAGAAGACAGGAACCAGGACAGTCAGAAGGTGTTAAAAAATAAACTGAAGCAGGGGCACTGCTGTGGCTCAGTCTGTTAAGTATCCAAATCCTGATTTCAGCTCAGGTCATGATCTCAGGGTAATAAGATCGGGCTCCATGTTGGGCACAGAGTCTGTTAAGATTCTCTCTCTCTTCCCCTCCTCCCCACCTCTCTCATTAAAATATATATATATATTTTTTTTTTCTCCTTCCTCTGCCCCTCCCCTCTTCTCTCTCTAAAACTAAAAAATAAAAAAATAAACTTAGGCCTGACAAAAAAATTTTTTAAAAAAGTTTTTAAAAGTTTGAGCAAAAAATCTTCCAAACGGGTTGCACTAAGCTGAAAGTGATAAAGAATGTTTCAACAACAGAAGCTGAGGAAGAGACTTTTATAGAGCAAAGGTAGAAGCAAAGTAAGGGAATTATTGATTGGCTATAGTCTACGGCTTAGTTGGCTGTTTGTGACTGGTTATCCTTAGGTTTTAATTTCAAAATCTTGAGGTGTTTACAGACAGATTTTGGTTTGCTCATGCTGCTCAAATGCATAAGGCCACCTCTGTTTAATGGCCTTGTTGTTTACTTAATTTAACAATTGATAATTCCAAATTTTAAAATACTTGCCTCATACAATTTTACACTGTGCCAGGCACTAGCTAGACAAAAAAGGAGCAGGCTACCTGATTGCTATTCTCAAAAAGTTCACACATATATAGGTAAAAAGCACAACTTTTTAAACTTACAACTTTAAAGTACCTAAGAGATATCAAAGGGACAAATCAACTGTGCAAAGAATAAAGTGCTATAGAAAACTGAGAAAAAGGGGTGCCCATGTGGCTCCATCAGTGCCTTCAACTTGGGTCATGATCTCAGGATCTTGTGATTGAACCCCGCGTCGGGCTCCCTGCTCAGTGGGGAGCCTGCTTCTCCCTCTGCCTGCCACTCCCCCTGCTTGTGCTCTCTCTTGCTGACAAATAAATAAATAAATATCTTAAAAAAAAAAAGCTGAGAGATCATTAAATAATGTGGGTTTGAATAATCATGAAATCTAGTAATGCATAGCTCATAATAATTAATTAAGTACTTTAAAATTAGAAATTTCCCGCAAATCAATCTACCATCAATCATCTATCTATCTTGCAGTAAAAAAAAAAAAAATCACATGGCTAATCAAATTTTGGCATCAGAGAATTTACTTAGAATACACTTTTAACTGAAGGCTTTCCCAGACTATCTTAATATTAACAATTCACTAAAAATATATCTAAGTCAGGGGCACCTGGGTGGCTCAGTAGGTTAAGTGTTTGCCTCCGTCTCAGGTGATGATCCCGGAGTCCTGAGATCAAGGCCAGTGCTCAGTGTCGGGGCGTATGCTTCTGGCTCTGCCTCCCTCTGCTCATGCTCTCTCTCTCAAATAAATGAATAAAATTTTAAAATAAATATCTATATATCTAAGTCAGGTACTTGAGATGGCTTTAAGACATTTCTCTAGGAAACCCTAATACAGATGGCTTTGAAACATTTAACACCTAGCACCCTGTGGTTACTTCACTAACCATCTACCCATTCTTACCAACAGAGTAATTCCGTCTTTTTTACACTGTGAGCATTATTTGCAGCTCTGTTACAGCCTTTTCTTTTTACTGGGCTGTGATCTGTATCAGGGCAGGGGACCGTGTCTTAGTCATATTTTTATTTGCAGTAGTGCTTCTACATAATCAACACTTGTAAAATTTGACCAACTGGGTAACCATCTCCTAACTTAGAAAAAAAAAAAAAAAAAGACTACACTGACATTTTTTTTTCTCATTCCATCTAATAGCTTTCTTTTCTCACCATTCATTTTCTAGGCCTAAAATAAGCTACCCTTTTCCTTCATCTAACTACCTACTAGCAGCAACTACTTTCCCCCATACCTTTCCTTTTAACTTTATATTTATTGCTAGGTCACTTTTGAATGTAATAAAATTACTTTGAATTCAACTGTTATTATTCTCTTCATTGAACTAACTTGAAATTAACTGGGATATGCTTTTTTTAATCAGTTGCTTTACAGAGAAAATGTAAGGGTGAAAAATCTCAAAAGAGGAAACTGTAAAGATGACATACAGTAAGTGGAAAGCTAATCCTGTGGTCATTGTTTACTTTATTGAGGTCTGTTCTCACTAAATGTTAGCATATTGCCTAACACAGAATATCCACATAATAAACAGCTGTTGCATATAATGCATGAATCCATCACCAAAGAGATTAACCAAATATCTCTTAAACCAGAAATGAAGGATCCAGAAATTTCCTTTCAATCTATTCCATATTTGAGAAGTTTTATGTATTTAGATCATTGATATTTCTTATCCTAAAATACCTAATACTGATTTTCTGACAAGTGCTAAAATTATTCTTGCTTCCTATGACCTCACATAGGAAGATATATACTGGGACAACCAGGGTCAGCTCTTTGCATAGATTTGGCACTCTATAATATAATCTCTGGCCTTTGTATTTTGTCTGATTACAGATTACAAGAATAACACACCCAGAATAAACCAAAAATATAAAACTAAATATATATATCAAATATTTTTATTTTTTTATTTAAAAAAATAAAGTTTTTTTAAGTAGGATCCACACCCAATGCAGGGCTTGAACCCAGGACCCTGAGATCAAGAGTCGCAAGCTCTACTAACTGAGCCAGCCAGATGCCCCCACATAACAAATATTTTTAAGCCCATAATTATCCATTTAACTATTTTCTTTCTTCTTTCCAAATTTTCTATAATCTTTTAAAAATGCAAGACCCAATTCATTTCTAATTATTTGCTAGGGCTGGGGTAGAGAAGAGAATATAATGAATATGGTTATATTAATGTATTGATTTATTGAACAAAAAAGTGGATTTGGATATTTAATTCCTAAGGTGGAAAGTTAACCTTTTGTTCATTAAAAAAAAAAAAACTTTTCAAAAAGAAGGATATGTTATAAAAGAGAAAAAGAACAGAGGAAACATTAAAATTATATAAAACACATTTCTTAAAGTTAGAAATGCCTTACAGATGTCCATGGAAACATGAAAGGGGCTTGGAATAGGGTGTTAGGAAAAAGGACACACGAACACTTTTGCAGACTGCTTAATAGCAGAAATGATTTGGCAGATGGTTGCAAAAAGCCAGAGATCTATAACCAACTACTAACTTATGATAAAAGAAATGAACACACAAATTCTTTTTAAAGTGGGATTTTAAAATAGATATATTAAGAAAATAAGGGAATTATTTTAAGATATCTAATACAATGTATTTTAAAAATAATCTTTCAGTAAATATAATTTAAGGAGTATTTAACAGTTTTACAGAAGATTTTATACCAGAAGTCCCCTAATGCATTTTACATAATTCAATTATGTTTTAAATGTAAATCTTTTCTTTTTTTTAAGATTTGTTTATTTATTTATTTGACAGACAGCGATCACAAGCAGGCAGAGAGGCAGGCAGAGAGAGAGGAAGGGAAGAGGAAGGGAAGCAGGCTCCCCGCTGAGCAGAGAGCCCGATGCGGGGCTCGATCCCAGGACCCTGGGATCATGACCTGAACCGTAGGCAGAGGCTTTCACCCACTGAGCCACCCAGGCGTCCCAAATGTAAATCTTTTAATATATCATCAAATATCTCTTCTAAAAAGTAATATACAGCTGCATGAAATATTCAAAAAGTAGTAATGTTGGAGAGAATTATTGGTAAGACAAAACACTTGGCAAAAGTCTGCCTTATATATTTAAGGACCTGCCACCAGATCTCAGGGATCTGTTTTGGAATGTTACCACTACACAGGAGAGGGAGGGAGTATGATGAAGAAACACTGGAAGAGAAAGAACTCCAAAACTGCAACCCTTCTCTGCCAACACTGGGGGAGAAAAATCAAGAGGAGAAAGTTGGTGGCAACTAGAAAGGAGAAACTCCTGAGCAGTAAATTAAATTTTGAAGAAAAAAAATATTTTAAATTGGGTTAACATCATACAAAATGAAAAAGTCCTAGAGATCTGGGGTGCCTGGGGGGGCTCAGTGGGTTAAAGCCTCTGCCTTCAGCTCAGGTCATGATCTCAGCTTCCTGGGATGGAGCCCTGAGTTGGGCTCTCTGCTCAGCAGGGAGCCTGCTTCCCTTCCTCTCTCTCTGCCTGCCTCTCTGCCTACTTGTGATCTCTGTCAAATAAATAAATAAAATCTTAAAAAAAAAAAAAAGTCCTAGAGATCTGCTGTACAAATATTGTGCTTAGAGTTAACAATACCACACTGTACATTTAAAAACTTGTTAACAGGGCAGATCTCATGTTATATATATTTTTAACCAGAATAGTATTAAATATTGGGTTAACAAATAATATAGCTCTGATACATAAAATAACTTCAAATGTTTATCTGACAGAAAAACCCTTGACCACCTCCCATTGACAACTACTTTCTTCTTTCTTGAACATTTCTTTTTCATTTCTGGATGCTTTTTTCTATCTTATCCTTCCATTTCTTTTCTTCGATCTATCATTCTTTTCCCCCTTTCACAAGCCCAGATACTCCTCATCTTAGCGTAGAAGAAAATACTCAACTATTCTGCTTTGGTTCTCACTTCTTCCCACATCTAGCTGTGGCATGTAATGTTATTTGTTTTATTATAGAGTGAACCTAAAAATAAAATTAAACATTATAGTTTCTGAAGAGTCATAATATATTTATACTTATAGATTTGTATAAATCTCACAAATTTATCTTTTAAGTTACATTTTTACATTAAAATATTTTCCCTCACAGAAAGTGTTTTCTCTAAAACCAATTTGAAATAGAGACTCAAGCAATTATTCTTTAGTTGAGTGTAATTAAGTGATCTTAATTCAGAGAAACACTCAGACAAAAGAAATTATCAAGACTAATTATATTTATTGTCCATATTCATCAGATAGAAAGTTAATTCTTATATACTACTGAGTTTAAAAAGGAAAATGCAAATAAAATATACAGTATATTACCTCCTGTGTAATACAAAAGGTGAAATGAGAAAATATGCATGTATCTGTTTACTTTGCCAAAAGAAACATAGGAAGGATAAACCAGAACCAAAGAGATTGTTTATCTACAGGGAGTAAATAGAAATAAGGTGTATGGGATTGGGTGGGTAGGAATAGTGACATTGCTCTGAGTATGCTTTTTTTTTTTTTTAGATTTTATTTATTCATTTGAGAGAGAGAGAGAGACAGCATGAGCAGTGGAGACAGGCAGAGGCTGAGGGAGAAGCAGACTCCCTGCTGAGCTGGGAGCCCAGTGTGGGGCTGGATCCCAGAACACTGGGATCATGATCTGAGCCTAAGGCAGATGCTTAATCATCTGAGCCAGCCAGGCACCCCTCAATATGCTTTTTTAATATAGTTTTGTCTTTGTCTTTTGTCTATAGTTTTTTTTTTTTTAAGATTTTATTTATTTATTTGACAGAGAGCACAAGTAGGCATAGAGGCAGGCCGAGAGAGGGGAGGAAGCAGGCTCGCTGCTGAGCAGAGAGCCCAATGTGGGGCTTGATCCCAGGACCCTGGGATCATGACCTGAGCTGAAGGCAGAGGCTTTAACTCACTGAGCCACCCAGGCGCCCCTTTAGTCTATAGTTTTTAATATAGTTTTGTCTTTAATATAGTTTTTGTCCTTAATATAGTTTTGTCATGTTACTGCTTTACATATTCAAAAGATAATCAAATCAACAAGGATGGGGAACAATGGAAACCTTAAGTAGAAAACACAAATAATACATTTAACTATATTCTAGGTGAATAACGTAACAGTTAAGGAAGGGGAAATGCAAGTAACTTTTAACACAGGACTTTAACTCCATATATTCAGTATAAAGATCAAAACAAAAGTAAACAAATATTAAACTCTAGGTTTTTTGCAGTAGTATAGATTAGCCATTCTGAAATAACCTACTTTGTATCACAGAATTGAGTAAGTGAGCAAATATATTTGAGAATAATGGGAGCCAGGCTCACTCACTGTTTCCAAATATGGAAAAAAGAAAGACTGGAATTAACCCTGTAATGTTGAAGTGGTGGCATCAGAATGAACTCATGATTTTTAGTATGGAAAGGAAGGAAGGAGGAGTGGAAGAAAGAAAAGGGAAGGAAAGAAAACAGAGGGAGGGACAGCAGAAAGAGAAAAAAATAACTGTAGGTATGTATGTTTTTTAATATACATTTATATTCCATTTCTTAGCTCTCTAAAAGGACCTTGAAGCAAACACACCTCATTGAAATGAGCTTGCTAGCACTCTCATATTGTTAGAAAGCACCAAGAAAAGAATAGGTCTCCTTGGAGAAATGGGTAATTTGGGGGGCTGGATTGGGAAAGTGCAAGATAAGACCGAAACATCTTGTGCCAGCAAAGCAGTGCTCAAAAAATGATGAGGAAACATTATCCCACCCATCCACCCCCCAAAATTCATAGGAGCTAGCTTAATGGGGCTCCACTAGACAAATCTGAGACCATTTTCACAACAAAATAAAAAAATTACAGAAATAAAATAAAGAATCTATGAGCCTAATCTGACATAAGTAAAGAAATAAATGGGTAGGAAAAGAGAGGCTCTTCCTTGAAGCAGAATACCAACTAATCAATATGGAAGGAATTATGGAATTAAAAAAAAAATCACCATTTAGCAACCATGTGAATAATAAATGATTCAGCCAAATATCAACAATAGATGCTAAAATAGTAGGTGGAATTTTAAGGAGGAAGAGAATATTTTTACATAGTCTGAAAGTATCTGTTCACAAATTATTAAAAGGTAAAAATAGTAACTTCACAGTGGATTACTTTAGTGAATACACACTTTCAAAGTAATCAAAGTTAACATCACCAATAACAGATCAAACCAGCATCATGAACCTCGCAATCTGATGCCCTAATTACTGCTGCTAAAAACTGTGTACACAGAATCTAATTATAAGGAAATATCAGACAAACACAAATGAGGGACATTCTATAAAGAAAAAACACATCTGTATTCTTCAAACCTATTAAGATCATAAAAGAAAGACTGAGGATCCTAAATGATCCTTAAATACTTAGGGGGAAAAAAGTATGTGTGTGTATTTATGTGCGTGTATATGTGTAGTGAAGTGGGAGAGAGAGAGGGAGAAAGCCAATGATAAAGTATATGGGACAAAGTGTTAACAGGAGATGAACTTGGATAAAGGATATGCAGGAGTTATTTCTACAATTCTTACAACCTTTCTGCAAATGTGAAATTATATCAAAATTAAAAGGTTTTTTTTTTTTAAATAACCCTTCATTTTAACATCTGAGGTAAGCAAAATTCTAGCAGTGGTTCAGAGTCAATCTTCTAAGTCCAATTACTTTCACACAATATCTCATTTAATCAAGATTCAGAAAAATAAGGTTAAAAAAATCCCAAGTTCTGTCTGTAAAAGAAGTGAAATCTGATTTGATACTTTGCCATAACATCCCTTCCCTGTTCTTATCACAAAAGCCCTCTTCTCTTTCTCTTTCCTTTCCCATGGAGGCCTGAGGCCAGCTGTGCCCAGTCAATCAGTGTCCTAGTCCCTTGACTAAAGTGATTCTGTCATGAGCATAGGACACAAGTTTGCCCAGGACACTCTCTGCAACTTGTCTGCAAGAGATACTGAGGAAGCACTCTCTGCTGACATTTCTTCTCTGGCATGAGCCTTGAGCTACTGGCTGCCATCATGCTCACCTTGTGGGGAGAACCCATCTAAGAGATGATCAGAACAGGGGCCTAATTGCAGCTGTGCTTGAAGATCTACCCCTAGAGTTAGGTGAACCAAAAAATTCCATCTGTGCATAAGTTAGTCAAGTAAGTTTCCATTACTTTTGATGAATGTATTTTTAATTGACAAAGTAGGTAAAGTGTAATACAGACAAAAGCAGTTCAAGTTATTTCAATGAAAATAAAAACATTTCCTCAAAAAGTAGAAAAATCATGCTTTTTACTTACCAGTAATAAAGCTACAGTCATATTAAATAAAACTCCAACTCTGTTGAGTGGAAATTAACATGTAACAGAAAATAAAGACAATATTAGGGGTACCTGGGTGGCTCAGTCGGTTAAGCGTTTGCCTTGGGCTCAGGTCATGACCCTGGGGTCCTGGGATCGAGTCCCACATCGGGCTCCCTGCTCAGCAGGGAGTCTGCTCCTCCCTCTACCCTTCCCCATCTGCTCATGATCTCTCACTCTCTCTCTCAAATAAATACATAAAATCTTTTAAAAAAAGAAAAGAAAGATAATATTAAATAGCTTACTAAATGTTGCACTGTGCCCATATTTTTTGTGTGTGTCCGTATTTTTTTTAGTGTGATTATGTTATAAAGTTAAATTCAAAACCAAAACTGTTAACAGCTTAACAACTATTTTCCGTGAGATCACAGAAAAAGTAAAGCTGAAAGCTCAGATCAAATCCCATGATATGCCAGCTTTACTTTCTCCCATGACAACAGTTTTATAGCCTATACACAAAGCAAATGACTATAAAGAATATGGATTGAATGTGTAGAGAGAGGTATGCAGATCTACAAATATCAGCTTTGTAAAACAACTCAAAGCATAAGTCACACTAATATGTCTTTTAAATACAAAGATGAGCATATAACATTTATTAAAAACTTACCATCAGAACTTGTGAGGACAAAGCTTTCTGCTTGAGTTTGTTTCTTTATGCCTAAACTTTTTGGAAACCAATGAAGATCTATTGGGTAAATATCATCAGGAAGCTTTACTATTTGACTTGTTTCACTGGTTAACAAGTTCCACTTCACTATCTGGTGATCATCACTACATGAATACAGTTCTTCAGCCGTAGTCCAGCCTACACAGCTTACTAATTCTTGATGTGTCACCATGTTAAGGAGACACACAAAAACCTTAAATCATAATAAAATAATTTGCAGATGCAGATTTTAGGAAAAAGATAAAATAGGGTCAAATGTTTCAAGCTTCTAAATACATTTTCGTATCATGACTTTCATATTTTTTCCATATAAAGGAAAATGAGCATCTATCAAGACAACTGCAAGAATGGAAAGCAAAGAATCCACATGCCAAAAGAGGAAAAAAAGAAAGATCTGACAACATGAAAAATTTAAATTGTGTTACAAAAGATTCCATAAATAAGGCCAAAAGATACACAAAGACATTCAACAGATCAAAAGGTATGAAAGGATATACACTAAACTGTTGGGGGATAGGTGAGAACAATGAACTATAATTTTTAAATCTATATATATCTATATCATATTAGAAGAAATATGTATTATTTTGATAAGTTAAAAAATCAAGTGTTAAAAGAAGACTGAAATCTAATAGTAAAATACCTGCTTAAATTACATATTATAATAACAATTTACCTAGAAAAAAACCTACAGCCTACCTGTCAAAATAATACCTTACCAAACTTTTTGACATTAAACCCAGGAAACAATCCAATTATAATTTACTGCACCTACACGATGCATAGCACTGGATAAGATATGAACCCTAAAATTCCTACTTTATTTAACCCATTTTTTCAGCCTCTGATTTATCAGAAGGATTTCTATAAATTGGGGTGCTCAAGTAGCCCTCTGTTTCTCCATCAGAACAGGCTGCTTACCCTAGCAGAACTGTGTATATAGAGAAGGCATTTCAGTTTGTCCTTTAAGAGAAACCTTTCTCTTTCATATATCTGGGTATCTGTATTACCAGATCATTCCTAGTTGGGTTGTTTGTTCTCTTGCTATTTTTGTATAATCCTTTTATACTTCCTCCTCTTCTCACTAGTGCTTTTTATTGGCTTATGTGAACAATCAATAAACTCCAAGGAAAAAGAAACAATGTGCTATAATTATTCTGGAATGTTCTAAGATTTAATACTTCAAAATGACAGATTAAGCAAATAACCAAAAAGGTAAAAGAGAAATTATAGGAAGATCTTAAGTCTTCAAAAATAGATAACAAAGTAGCATTGGAATATTCAACATATAATCTAAACAAAAGGACCTGGATATCACGAGACCATTACTGAAAAAACTGTTCCAATATAATTGCTATGGTCTAAATAATGTTAGGTAAAACCTAACATTAGGAAAGGAGAATGTTAGATAAAACCAAGAAAGGAAGAAAATACACAAAAACAGCACACCATTCCAAAACAAAAACATTAAGTTTATCCTTGTATAAATTGCTCTAAGTGCACATCAGATGTGTGTGATAGATCTTCAGCCTAACAGGTCAACTAAGAATATGGGAAAAATGAGGGGACTGACAGATTCAGAAAGTTTAAAAACTGTTATACTTCAACTTGAAAAGGTAAAAGCAGACAACAGACACAGTCAAAATCTCTAAGACTGTATATGGCATGAACTCTTGAGGGAACACTTTGAAAAGACAGTAAAAAGGATTTAAGGAGAAATCAAAGGAACTATATTTTTACTCAACAGGTTAAAAATAAGCAGGATAGTATAAGCTTTAAAAATGTGATCAAATATCTAAACAGTGCTTTGCTATCTCTGATGAGGGACCACATTTTTCTCTATTTCAAATCTACATTTTATAAGATAAAATAAAAATTAATTATTAGAAAAATGATCTTATATTTGGGTGTTATGACAATGTCAACTTCCTATAAGAATATACTTCTTACTTTCTAATTTCTGTACATATCCTTTCACAGATCTGTAATAGTCTACAGCTGATTCTAATAGAAGCACTAATCTAAATAACTAAGGATGAAGGTAGAGAGACCTGTCATATCCTCCTGATACATAATTGGGTATTCTTGCTAACACAATATAGGGTTATGCATTTGAGAAAATATTTATAATCACTACCTTCCCACATGAAATAATAAAGGTCTGACTGCTCAGATTTCCCCCAGCTTATCCTCCACTTTATCATGAGTATGAAGAAATAGAGCAAAACTCAGTGAAAACATACTAAATCACACTAGCAAAGAAGTTACTTGGTTAAAAAAAAAAAAGCCACTCTAAACAAAAACTGTGTTTTATGTACTTAAGCACAGTACTTAAATGGAGTAAGAAAAATGTCAATAAGAATTTGAAAGTAAGATTTAAAGCAAATAGTTTGCTTTGGAAAATTACCTGCAACACATGATCTCAAATATTTCAAAAACAATTTTGCTAAATTACCATTAAAAGAATGAAAAAAAAATCCACTCTATAACTAGAATACAAAATAGGAAACTTAACAATAGATGATCACATTAAGGTTTATAATATCAAAAGGATATGTTTTGGTTCTTTTAAAAGAGATATCTTCAGTCTCATGTCTCCACTTTCAGCAAAATTTTAAAATGCAATTTGATTGTATTCACTGTAAAAATAAAAGTTGGGGGAAAATATAAAATCTGTATTAAAAACAAACACATGTACACAAAAAATAAAAGCAAACAAAACATTTTAGAACTCTAAGGACACCAATACACCTTTAATACTGTTGGCATCAAATACATGGAAAGAAGAAGAAAACTAGTCAGTATGCTAATCCTGCCAAGGAGTGACTGGAAGTCTTGGGCAGGACTCCAGAGGTCCTCTACAAGCTGCCTGAACAGTACATACAAGTACAGACCACCACTAATTCTGAGTGGGTAAATAATTTCCAAAGGCTGTCCTAGGGCCAAATCAAAAGACTCTGTAAACTGGGAACCCCTTAATGGCAGATCATTATTGGTCCTGTTGAATGGTACATTAGAATAAATTCCCAAGGTCTAATCAAGGGATCAAGACCTTAATTTTAATGGCTTCAATTCTGGAGCCCACACGTGACTATTATGACATCATCAATCTGAGGTTTACGTTCTGTTGTAGATAGATACACTAACCAACAGTTACGGTTGTCACCGTGGCAATGAGAAAAATAAGTGAGTTATTTAAGGAAGAGGTAATAAATCTCTTACAAAAGTTATAAAAAAATCGCAATGATAATTTGCCAAATAAAAATATGGAAAAAAAAACAAATAATCCAATCAAGAAATGGGCAGAGGACATGAACAGATGTTTCTGCAAAGAAGACATCCAGATGGCCAACAGACACATGAAAAAGTGCTCTACATCACTGGGCATCAAGGAAATACAAATCAAAACCACAATAAGATACCACCTCACACCAGTCAGAATGGTTAAAATTAACAAGTCAGGAAATGAGAGATGCTGGCGAGGATGTGGAAAAAGGGGAACCCTCCTACACTGTTGGTGGGAATGGAAGCTGGTGCAACCACTCTGGAAAACAGCATGGAGGTTCCTCAAAAGATTGAAAATAGAGCTACCTTATGACCCAGCAATTGCACTACTGGGTATTTACCCTAAAGATACAAATGTAGTGATCCGAAGGGGCACGTGTACCCAAATGTTTATAGCAGCAATGTCCACAATAGCCAAGTTATGGAAAGAACCTAGATGTCTATCAACAGATGAATGGATATATATACAATGGAATACTATGCAGCCATCAAAAGAAATGAAATCTTGCCATTTGCGACGACATGGATGGAACTAGAGAAATTATGCTTAGCGAAATAAGTCAATCGGAGAAAGACAACTATCATATGATCTCCCTGATATGAGGAAGTGGAGATGCAACGGGGGTGGGGGTTAAGGGGGTAGGAAAAGAAAAAATGAAACAAGATGGGATCAGGAGGGAGACAAACTAAAAGAGATTCTTAATGTCATAAAACAGAGGGGGGTGGGGGGGAGGGGTGTTGGGAGAGGGTGGTGGGGTTACGTTATATGTTTAAATAAAAATAAAAATTAAAAAAAATTTTTTTAAATAAGGAAAAAGAAGAATACTCCCCCAAATAACCTTGTCATCACAAGATAAAAATCAAATGGAGTGGGGCGCCTGGGTGGCTTAGTTGGTTGAGCAACTGCCTTCGGCTCAGGTCATGATCCCGGAGTCCTGGGATCGAGTCCCACATCGGGCTCCCAGCTCCATGGGGAGTCTGCTTCTCCCTCTGACTTCCCCTCTCATGCTGTCTCACTCTGTCTCTCCCTCTCAAATAAATAAATAAAATCTTAAAAAAAAAAAAATCAAATGGAGTTTCCTCAAAAAATTAAAAATAGAACTACCCTATAATCCAGAAGCATCCTACTGGGTATTTACCCAAAGAATACAAAAACACTGGGACATCTGGGTGGTTCAGTGGGTTAAGCCGCTGCCTTCAGCTCAGGTCATGATCCCAGGGTCCTGGGATCGAGTCCCGCATAGGCTCCTTGCTCAGCAGGAAGCCTGCTTCTCTCTCCACCTCTGCCTGCCTCTCTGCCTACTTGTGTGCTCTCTCTCTCTCCTTCTCTCTGACAAATAAATAATAAAAAAAATTTTTTAATTAAAAAAAAATACAAAAACACTAATTCAAAAGGAAATATGTACCACTATGTTCATTGTACCATTATTTACAATAGCCAAATTATTGAAGCAGCCCAAGTGTAAATTGACAGATGGGTAAAGAAGAGATGGTGTATGTGTGTATGTGTATGTATAATGAAGTATTAGTCATCCATAAAAATGGATTCTTGCCATTTGCAACAACACGGATGGAACTACACAGTATTATGCTAAGTGAAGTAAGTCAGAGAAAGACAAGTACCATATGATCTCACTCATATGTGGAACTTAAGAAATGAAGCAAAGGGGAAAAAAAGAGAGACAGACAAACCAAGAAATAGATTCTTAACTATAAAGAACAAACTGATGATTATGAGGGGCGGGGTTGTGTGTGAAATAGGTGATGAGGATTAAAGAGTACACTTCCCGTGATGACCAATGAGTAATATACAGCACTGTTGAATCACTGTAGTGTATACCTGAAATTAACATAACCCTGTATGTTAACTATACTGGAATGAAAATAAAAAACTTAAAAATATATATATAAATTGAAACACCTGGTGGTTCAGTCAGTTAAGCACCTCTTTTTTTTTTTTTTTTTAAGACTTTATATATTTGAGGGCGAAAGAAAGCGCAAGAAGGGAGAGAGTCAGAGAGAAGCAGACTCTCCGCTGAGCAGGGAGCCCAGTGTGGGACTTGATCCCAGGACTCCAGGATCATGACCTGAGCCTAAGGCAGTTGCTTAACCAACTGAACCACTCAGGCGCCCCAGAATCTGACTCTTGATTTCAGCTCAGGTAATGATCTCAGGGTCCTGAGATCCAGCTCCAGGTGGATATCCAAGCTCAGTGGGGAATCTGCTTGAGATTCTCTCCTTTTCCCCCCTCTAAACCACCCCTCCCAGCTCATGCATGTACACATGCACACTCTCTTTCTCTCTCTAAAATAAATAATTTTTAAGTGGCCGGTTAGCTCAGTTGGTTAGAACGTGGTGCTAATAAAATAAATTTTTTTTTTTTTAATTACTCTTAGGCACCAGAGGGTTCAGCTGGTTAGCAGCCAATTCTTGATTTTGGTTCAGATCATGATCTTAGGGTCCTGGGATTGAGCCCAGGCTCTCTGCTCAGTGGAAGTCTGCTTGTCTCCCCTCCCTCTGCTCCCTCTCTTGCAAGTAAATAAAGAAATCTTAAAAAAAATTTTTTTAAATAAATTACTCATACATATATTTATAACTCATATATTTACTTACATAAACAAGAAAACTGCTAAATTGTCTGAACCTAATTTATAGCTACAGAATTCTTTCTGAGTAATATCACTAACTTAAAAAGAAAAAAACAAATGAAAGTGTAATTAAAGGAAAAAATACCTCTTTGCCCAGTAGAAAATTATTGCTAACTACATCAAAGGAGCTGCTGAGTATAGATAAGTATTCAGTGGACCTCCCTTAAATAATATCTCATTCTTCCAAATCCAAGAAGACTTTTAGATCAGCAAAGTGCTAAATACAGCTGTATTTCAAAGCACCTTTTTCACTTATTCTGCTCATTAATTTGTTAGATTGGGTGGGGGTGGGGACAATCTTAAGTTTTATAGTCAACCAACATGCAACTAGGGTCAGAAACACTTCTTTTCCAGTTAGTTCACTTAGGGAGATTTCTGTCCTTCTTCAAAAGTATGAATCTATGTATGGTAGCCAGAGCAAAAATATGCTCTCTCTGAGACACACCTTCCAGGGCTTACTTTTTGATCTTTAGGAGCACCTTCAGCACCTTTCTCAAAATTCCTTCCTCCTTTCCATCAGAACTTCTCCTAATTATAGGGGAGGAAAAAGAGCAAAAGTACTTACAAAATCCTGCTTTTTTTCCACAATGATTCAAATTCACCAAGCTTATAAGGATTTTAAAACAATAAAGGCAGACAAATTGGCGCTTCTGGAAATGACAACACAATAGATAAACTACATGTAAAATCTGGATATACAATTGTAATCAGAAACTTAAAAGATCTGTGGCAAAGGCATGATGTATCCTACATCAAAATACCTCAAACTGCTGAAAACCATGACAATTAGCAATAATTCCTCACCAAAGAAATTATAATCCCATGTAAATAGTAAAGGCAGTATGGTTTTGATAAGAAAGGTATCTGCAACCATTCAGAAACCTGGTGCCAAGGAATCAGAGCAAGGCATTCCAACACGGGAAGATTCTCCCTTGCTCAGAAAGATTTTCCCCCATACATCCTATTTAGCTGAGATCATCTGCATGAAGGATATGTGCATTCTAATATGAGACTGGATAGTAGAGTAAGGGAAAAGAAGTATTAGAGCATAGCCAACTTGAGGAAGTACAAAGCTGCCTGAGGATTGCACTGAGGCTTTTTTTCCCACTCAAAGCCATGGTCACCAAGGCTGACCAGTCAGTAGTATTTGGGGAGAGGGAGTGGCTGGGGGGGGGGGAATAATAGTAAGAAAATCTCTACAATATAGCTAACTTGATCTATTCTGCAATTTTATATGAGAAAATGATGGGAGCAACTATGCCTTTACCACTAAAAATCACTGATAAATTGTTTTTGGTCCAGTATAGGTCAATATTTATGGGGATTAAGAAGAAAAAATGTAAGGGACACCTGGGTGGCTCAGTTGGCTAAGCATCTGCCTTCACCTCGGGTCATGATCCCACAGTCCTGAGATAAGTCCCACATCGGGCTCCTTGCTCAGCTGAGATCCTGCTTCTCCCTCTCTCTCTGCCTGCCACTCTCCCTGCTTGTGTTCTTTCACTCTGTCAAATAAACAAATAAAATCTTAAAAATAAACAACTAAACTAAAATTCAGATTGGAGTTTTTAGTATTTATTTTATTATGTGTCAATTATATCAAATTTTGAGAGAGAATGTAGACATTGGTAATGATAAGGTAGGTTAAGACTGTGAAAGTGCGGGGTGCCTGGGTGGCTCAGTGGGTTAAGCCTCCACCTTCGGCTCAGGTCATGATCTCAGGGTCCTGGGATTAAGCCCCACATTCTCAGCAGGGAGCCTGCTTCCCCGCGCCCCCCCCCCCCCCCCCCCCCCCCCCCCTCCCTCCCCCCCTTCCTAATTGTGGTCGGTCTCTCTCTCTCTCTCTCTGTAAAAAAAAAAAAAAAAATCTTTAAAAAAAAAAAAAAAAAAAAGACTGTGAAAGTGGGTATATGAAGCCAAGGAGCTGAGGCCAGAGAATGGCCTTCTCTGTGGATATTAAATCACTGAGAATAATAACAATAATAGTAGTAGAGGATAAAGACAGCTAGCTAGGTGCTAAAATATTCATTGAATGAGGAAAAATCACAGAGAGATCTACAACTGACTACAAAAAGGATAGAGAATGGTTTAATCTGGTAGGACTTGTTTAAAGGGACTAGGGAATTATAAAGAGAAAGAGAAAAAGAATCCATTGTCCAGATACATCAGTGAGAAATAAGGCCTTTTGACACATGGGATCCCAGGAGGCAAACAGCCTCCACTTGAAGAGGCCATGGGGAAAGCAATTTCCTTAGGAAACAAGATTTAAGTTAGACTACCAAGGTAAAGGGATCATTCAGAGTAAAGGCTGAGAACGCAGATTTGGCCAATAACATATTGTGAGTTCCAAAAGGTAGAATGGTAGGATTTATGGGGAGGAGTTAAGAGTTTGGGACAGATGGTAGGAAATGGTAGAAATGGTGGGCTGTCCTCCAATATTCATTCATCCCTCCTTCTGTGATAGAAAAATCTGAATTTCTGCTGTACACCTGGCCACCTAGAATAAAACTATGCTTCTCAGCTGCCCTCAAAACTAGATGTGGCCACACAGGGCATTAACAATTCTGAAACCCATGTGGAGATAGTATATAACATCATCAACCTAGTGGCCCAATCTGGGATTTACATTCTGTGGTTAACCACAACAGCAATACAAAAAGTAAATGAGTTTCCTAAGGAAGCCATTTTATTAACTCTTACAAAAGTTTTATAAATCACAACATAATTGACAAATAAAAACTTGAAAAATAAGAGTAACACTCTCCATGCTATGTCATCAAGGCCATGTATACAACAGTAACAAGATAGAAAGAGCCAAGATTCTTGACCTTGTGTAGAGTCATATCAGTTTTTTACCACCTTTTCTGTGACAGAAAATAGAAGTTTTATCATGTGTAAATTACCATCATCAATAGCTAAGCCCAGTAATGAACTAACACAGGGAATTAAGAGTCTTGAATGTGGAGATTGAGGTAAACATAGATACAGGGCATACTGGAATAGTCCCAGTGGTCTCACAAGAGAGGGTGGATATTCAATTTAAATTGCAGCCATCTTCCTGGAACTGGTCTCTGCAGTTTTGTAAGGGAGGAAGAGGGAATCTTCCTAAGAGTACATGGAACTCTGCGGGATTCCTTTTCAATCTACTGAGGAGTTAGGCTTTACTTCAACAGGCAGTTCAGGAAGGGAAAGGAACTGCAGAGTTATAGAGGGAATAAATTTCACCAACTTCTTGTCCTAATTTTCCCAGCCTTAAACTGTGGGATCCATTCTTGTACCTCCTCTATATATACACTACTGCCATGGTGGTTATCACCCAGTTTCATGGCTTAATATAAATTCAAACACATTGACTGCATAGTGACAACTTCCAATTTCATATCTCTAGTTCAGACCTCTCCACTGAACCTGATTTTATACCTAACTGATTATTTGACAACTTATCTGAATGTCTAATAGACATCTCAAACTTGAGATCCAGATGAAACCGCTGATCATTCCTCTAACTTCGCTCCTCTCACAGCCTTACCAGTCTCAATAAATGGTAATTCTTTTCTTGTGGTTGCACAGGCCTAGAATTAGAATTAGAATTATCGCTGACTCTTCTCTCACATCCCAAATCCAACTTTTAAAAATCAAAACTTTTACACTCTGTCTTCAGAATATCCGATTTTTGCCACCTCCACTGTTATGACCCCAGTTCAAGGTGCTATTATTTGTTAGCTTGGATATAATAGCCTCTTAATTGGCCTCTAACCCCTCATCATCTATACTTACCACAGCAGCCAAAGTGACTGTTTTAAAATAGATCATGGCACTTCTCTGCTCAAAACACTACAATGACTTCCTATCTCACTCAGAGGTAAAGTTCTTCCAACAGTGTTCAAAGCTTTTCTTAATCTGGACTCCTCTACTGTAATGGTTAATTTTATGTGTCAACCTGGCTACACAATAGTGCCCAATTATTTGGGCTAGTCTAAATGTTGCTATAAATGTATTTTTTAGAAGTGATTAACATTTATAATCAGTCGACTTAGAGTAAAGCAGATTTCTCTGCATAATGTGAGTGGCCTCCATCTAATCGGCTGAAAGCCTTAATGAGGAAAGACCACTATTTCCTCAAGAAGGAATTCTGCCTCCAGACTGCAACACAGAAATTTTGCCCAAGTTCCTATTTTTTGGACTCAAGACTACAACATCAATTCTTCTTTCTCTGGAGAGCCCTAATATATCCTAATATTCTCTGACCCTACCTGATTCCTCTCTCCCTCTTCACTCAAACTGCTCCAAACACACAAACCTCTTCTTTTTCTAACATACTAAGAATGCTCCTGCCTCAGGGTCTTTGAGCTTGTATTCTTTGCCTGAAGTCCCTGCCCCCAGGTAGCTGCTTGGCCTACTCCTCTTCCCTCCTTTATATCTCTCCCCCAAAATCACCTTCTCAGTGAAGCCTTCCCTGTATACACTATTTAAGGCCATCTGCCATACTATGCATTTTACTTACTGCTAAAATGTAAGCTTCCTAAGTGCAAGAATTTTTGTCAATTTTGTTCATTCCTATATTCTCTGCATCTAGAACCATTCTTGCATGCTCTAAAATGGAATCAGCAGCATAGGTCATAAGTATAGAAGTTAAAGTTATATAACTGTACATATTAAGCTATTTAAGTGTAGAGGTTAAAGGATGAAATAGAATAGTAGCTATAAAGGCCTTTTTAACTAGGGTAAACTCCAGTATGTTTGGGGACAAAAGAGAAGGAATCAGTGGAGAGGGATAGACTGGCAATACTGTAGAAGCAGAAAATAACTAAGACAACACCGTCATCCATGAAGTCACTTGATCAAGGGCACTGATAAACATATAAATTAACAGTTCACAGAAACATAAGTACAGATAGTCGGTGGGCAATCAAAAACATGAAACAATGCTTAGCCTCAATTATAATTAAAGAAATGAAACCTAAAACAACTAGATACCATTTTTCTGTTATCAGAGTGGTTAATGTAAAATACTCAGAACCTAGTGCTGGCATATGGAGAAACACACACTCGCATACATTACTGAAGAGCAGGTAAATTACTGCTAATGGTCATTTATTCTTGTTCTCCACCCCAAACCTTTGACTGGTTTTCCTATACTTGGGTAATCCCCTATCTTACGAGTCCTTTCCTCATTACAAGAAACATTATTTTCTCTCTAGCCTTCCTTATAGCTAGACAGAGGTAAGTACCCTAGGCTCTGCAATCTGACACATCTGTGCTAAACTTTGAGTTAGAAGCTACGATTCAATGGAAGTATTGTATAAGAAATCTAGCCTGCGAAGAATCCCTAGTCATAGGAATTTATCATATACATATAAATGAACATCAAGATATATATGTAACTATATATGCCTGTTTATTACAGAACTCTGTATAGTTCTATCAAAAACTAAGTTTAAATGTTCATCATAGATTACACACTCAGCTTGTGGATATATGTGTTTATAATGTGGAAATGAATTAGAATCAAGAAACTGGAATTCAGAACTAAATTTGAGAATTCGACCTACCATTAGCATCCAAAAGGACAAATACTGTATATTCAACTTATATGAAGTACTACAGTAGTCAAATTCATAGAGACGGAAAGTAGAATGGTGGTTGCCAGGGGCTGGGGGCAGGGAGGAGGAAGAATGGGGAGTTATTCTCTAATGGCTACGGAAGATGAAAAGAGTTCTGTGGATAGATGGAGATGATAGTATAACAATATAAATGTGCTTAGTACCACTGAACTATACACTTAAAAACGGTTAAATCATTTACAAAAAAAGAATTAGATTTAAGAATTAAAACTAAGAGGGACACCTGGTTGGCTCAGTCAGTTGAGCATCTGACTCTTGATTTAGGCTCAAGTCGTGATCTTAGGGTCATGAAACGGGGGCCAGAGCTAGTTTCTAGGCTTAGAGCAATGTCTGCTTGATACTATCTCCCTCTCCCTCTCCCTCTGTTCCTCCCCCTGCTTGCACTCTCTCTTTCTCTCTCTCAAATAAATAAATAAATAAATAAATCTTATTTAGAAAAAGAATTAAAACTAAGAGGTAGAAGCACTAACAAGATGAGAAAAATCTTAGGCAGGAAATAGGGAAAGCATAACATCAATTTGTAGATAAGAAATAGCAGATAAGCCTCAGGAGTAAACAAGAATGTGAACAATAGATAAATCACAAGAGCTAAATTGTAAGTACATTTATACCAAGTTCTGGGTAATTTGCATACTGGCTAGCCCTTGGGTATTGATATTAAAATTAATGGTTTGCTTATGACTATCCAAGGCCCTATTTTTAAAAGTGCAATTTTTATGTACAGTTGTCTAAATTGATAGTTCTGATCAGAGTCCTGTGATTCTTTCCCAGGAGAGCAAGGAGGGAGAGAGAGGAAGGCAGATCTTTTTACTCAGGTTGCCCTGTCATAAAATCAACTGCAGACTAGAGGTAGGATCTCTTGCATGTCAGAGAAGAGCGAGGCAGATGCACCACTTCCAGAGACAGATTCAAAGACATAATAAGCAAAGAAAACAGGCTTGCAAATGGCCATACAGTTCAATTACTGAAGATCTTTAACCCCCATCCCATTCCAATGCCTCTATGCATTTGCTAAAGTATATGTATATACTGCGGTATTTACATTTCCCTGCAGTTCTAGCCATGATTATATCTAGATATTGCCAACCAGACTTTTAATATTATTCTTGTTTGCTCTATTTATAAACCTTTTACAGTATGGCCTAATAAATTCTAGCCAGTAAACCATGAGATTCTCAAATCTCAAATATGTAGTCATGTTTAATTCATCCTTTTAATTCATCAACTAGCATAAAAGAATCACATTTAACAATATGCCAGAGTGCTCTGCAACTATCTAGAAAATGAGATGGGAGCACCTGGGTGGGTCAGTGGGTTAAGCAGCTGCCTTTGCCTCAGGTCATGATTGCCAGGGTCCTGGGATGAAGTCCCGAATTGGACTCACTGCTCGGCGGGGTGCCTGCTTCTCTTCCCTCTGCTTGCCGTTAACCCTGCTTGCGCTCTGTCAAATAAACAAATATTTTTTTAAATAAATAAAAATTTTAAATGAGGTGAATCTGTGTGTGTTGAATCTATATGTACTGATATAGAAAGAGGAGTATAATGCTAAATGACAAAAGCAAAGTTCATGGCAGTATAATATAACACAATCCCTTTTGTGTAAATAAAAAGAAATATATTCAAGCTAGAAGATTCTAAAACTTTTTTCTGGGAAGATATACTAGACAATGGAGACCTTTGTGAGGGTAGGTGCACTGGGATGAGAAGGGAAGGTTTTAATTATCATTTTATGTTTCTGTACCATTTGAAGTTTTTACCATGGTCATAGTATTTTACTTATCTATACATTTGTATGTTTAGTACAGGATTATCTGAGTGATAAGACTATGGCCCAGTTTTGTTGTCTTCTTTATGCATTTCTGCATTTGAAAAAAAACTAATGTTATTTTTCTCATAGGATCACCATTCTCATTCCCTTTAGTCTCTACTGCACTTCACCCCCTTTTATTGAAACTTTTACCTATTGTTCTTCCAGACACTATTATTTTCTTCCTTATATAAAATGCGTCTAATAATATCTACTTCACAGGTTGGTTATGATAATTAAATGTATGTAAAATGTCCAGTGAAGTGCCTGAAACATAGTAAAAATTACATAATTGTTAGCTATTCATAGTTGAAAATTGGTGTTTTTTGTCACTCTTCCTAGCTACAAAGAATTTTTCTCTTCGGAACACCCACTTCCCCACTTTTAAGCCATGTGGCTTCAATGAAGCCAGCATGAGAGAGACTTAAGCCAATTAGAACATTCCATTCCCTTTGCAGAGACTGTTTCACAGGTGGCCCACGACTTTTATTCAAATAAATGATGGGGAAGAAAAACTTCCCTTTTCTCAAGACAATTTAGATTAGGTTTTCTATCACCTATAATCTAGAATCCATCCTGAGGCATTACTATAATTATTTCTCCTTCCTAGAGTCTAAGAATGGACATTTTCTGGTGCTATCCTCACTTTACAACCTTAAAAAACTAATCTATTTTTATGTTTCATTCATTCATATAGCACTGCCTCATCCTATTTTCTTTCCTATGCTATATTCTTTGCCTCTGCTGCCCACTGGATATATCTCTCCTAATCCCGACCAACATGAATAAAAGCAAACTCATTTTTCAAAACAGTCTTTCCCCAAAACACTATTCCACTTCCTTACTTCCTATTTTTTCTGTCAAGATAGGTGAGAATTTCAGGGAGCCTGGCTAGATCAGTTGATTAAGCATCTGCCTTCAGCTCAGGTCAGTTTCCAGGGTCCTGAGACAGAGCCCCACTTCAGACTCCCTGCCCAGGAGGAAGCCCGTTTCTCTCTCTCCCTCTGCTGCTCCCCCTGCTTGTACTTTCTCTGTGTCAAATAAATAAAATCTTTAAAAAAAAAAAAAAGTGAGAATTTCAATAACATTCATGTAATAATATATAATGTACAATGTATGTATGTACATATTACATGGATGCATATATATGTATGTATAACAAGTAAAATGTATAATATGTAAATGTATAATAACATTATATTATCAAGAGGAATAGTCATTACTATCTGTCCTGTTCTATAGCCAATTTATTAATCTTTTTTGTAAGATTTTATTTTGAAGTAATCTCTACACCCAGTGTGGGGCTCAAACCCACAACACTGAGATCAAGAGTTGCATGTTCCACCAACTGAGCCAGCATTAGGTAATTGTTTATACTGCTGTATTTATAATCCTTTTACAGTATGGCCTAATAAATCCTAGCCAGAAAATCTCAAATACATAGTCATCTTTAATTCATCCTTTTAATTCATCAACTAGCATAAAAAAAAACCATATTCAACAATATGCCAGAGTGCTGTGCAAAACCTAGAAAATGAGATGGGAGCACCTGAATGGCTCAGTGGGTTAAGCAGCTGCCATTGTCTTAGGTCATGACTCCTAGGGTTGGCACCCCAACCAATTTATTAATTTTGAACAACATTCTCTAAGTATTTATTCATTACTTATATAAATTCATATTTATTTATTTTTATTTATTAATTAATATCCAATAATCCAAATACTTGCAATTAACTAAAAACTTGAGTCATATTTTTAAACATTTATCCACAAATCTAATATCAGACTTTATGAAATGCTGAAACTCATTAGAAGACAGATAAAAATATTACGATGATGACAAAACTTAAGTATGCACTTAAAGAATTGCAAATGTGGATTTGAATTCTAACTCTATTATTCTCTTTAAATTTATTTTTATTTCTTCCTATGTGGTACAATTTCACTTTTAAAATGTAAAAAGTGAGGGTTCTTTTCTCAGACTGCCTGAAATTATACATAACGGTTGTTAGTAGATGATTTTGGATCAGAAAGATGAGACTTGATTATACTTTCCCAAATGACTGTTAAGTTAGTCCATCCCAAACTGACCAGATTCTTTTTATAATTAAACCGTTATTTTCATGAGAAATATCCAAAATATTGGAAGGTATCAATCAAGCCTTTTTCTTGTGATTCTAATCTCTTCTCAAATCACTTCACTTACTCTAAGCGTCCTACTTTCACTTTAGATTTAGGTCTACTCTGTAGCTGTTTGTTATAAATATCTTTTCTACATTATACAACCTGGTTAAGCTATTTTGAAAATATTTGTTCTGAGCGGAGCATGGTTAGGTTCAACTAAATCTAAATCCACAGGTTACTTAATTGATTTATTGAAATTGCATTTCTTTCTCATCTGTCATTAAGACCTATTGCTATTTACAGCAATCATCAAAGGCAGTAAAACTAGGAATTATCTATAACCTGTTTTTTTCTTTCTCCTCATCACTAGTTCAGAATTCACCAACAAAGAATATTATCTGACTGACTTTAGGTGTTTAGACTCTTAAACATTAAAATCTTCAGAAGCTATAGATTTTTCCTCCCCAAATATTCCTGGATTTTTTTCCATTCTACTGTGTAGGCACTTCTCCCTCCATATGGAAGACTGTATACTAATAATTCAATACTGCCATGCCTGATGTAAGTCTTTCTCCTCTTTAACACATCCCACTTAACTACCGTTATTTTTTTTCTTTCTTAACCAAGTCATTCCTTAGCTCAAAATTTTTCTAATAAGTGTTTCCTCTATATCATATCTAACATGCTCAATCTGGCTTTCAAGACCCTTCATAAGCTGATTTTCTAATTTGACATCCCATTATCCATCGTTAGCACATGCCCTAATAAGGTCAATGTCATAAACACAGTAATATCAAATGCTTCACATGTGTGCTAGACAATTATAAACAATCCTATGAGGCAGACATTATATACTGATTTTTATAATAAATATTCTCAGAGAGATTGATAAATTGAATAAACTGTCCAGGCATGCAGCTAAAAAAATGATGGGACTTGGGATTTTGTTATGTTACATCTTTCTACTACATCATCTCCATGACTCTTTTACACCACTCAGTTTGGTCTAGTCTTTGCTTTTTTCACGATTGATATCTCTCTGACTCAGGTTTTGTAGTGTTTTATAAACTCTGAAAATTCGAGATTCCAGAAGCTTTCAAACAGAATCACTACGTTTTCTTGATATGCCTACCAGCCAAAAAATTTTTTTCATTGAGTTTTACTGTCTGTAATTTGTCTTATGAAAACAGTAATTTTTTTCAATTTTAAAAATAAAGGTATATTAGTGGGTGATGGGCATTAAGGAGGGTACTTGATTGTAATGAGCACTGGGTGTTATATGAAACAGATGAATTACTAGATTCTGCCCCTGAAACTAATAATACACTATATGTTAAGTAAATATAGTAAGTAAATATAAAAATAAATAGGGACACCTGGGTGGCTCAGTCAGTTAAGTGTCTGCCTTCGGCTCAGGCCCAGGTCGTGATCTCAAGAGTCCTCGGATTGAGTCTGGCATCGGTCGTCTTGTTCAGCGGGAAACCTGCTTCTCCCTCTACCTGCTGTTCCCCCTGCTTGTGCTCTGACAAATAAATAAAAATCTTTTAAAAAAAGATAAAAAATAAATTAAAAAATAAAAATAAATAAATGTGTATTCTAGTACCGAGTCAATGTTCCTGAGTCTCTGAGCCTCACCAAATTCTTACAGTTTGCAAGGGGTGTCCTCCACACCCCATTTGAGAATCACTGAACCTGACTTTATGCTCCTGGGACAAGACTCGTACTACTTACTTAGAATGGCAACATAAATTCATTTATAAAGTAGATTTATGGAAGCTTTACTGTGATGGGCCCTAGGTATGCAAAGGTTAAAGGGGAAAAGAAGGCTCCCAGTTCTCATAGTCAATTAACTAAGTGTCGCTGAATAAATACTTATTGGAGGTAGTCAAATCAACCAGTGGTTAACATAATAGATTAGGACCACATCTGAGAAAGTAATCGAAGTTCTGGGAAAACTAACTCCCCAGAAAAAAAGCACAAACACACAAAATTCTGTCTACAGTTTCAGCAGCGCGAGGGGGGAGACGGGGAGAGGAAGGGTTAATTAGGAATTCCACTGAATCTCAATCACCTTACTACCAGGATCACAGGCTCCAGGTTAAAAATCAACTAACAAAACTAAGTTCTCTTGGAACAAGAATACTTGCTTAATAATCCTGATTATGCCTTGCACAGTACAACGTATTCAAAAGTTACTTAAGAAATATTTTCCGATCGATAAATTTCTCATGAAGATAACCAGATGACATCGACAAATCATTTCTTCCATTACGGAATCTTTCAATGAAATGATTTCAAAAGCCTGAAATCCCCTTTCACTAGTGACACTAACGACCTAACACCAATGAATTAGAAATTATTTTGCTAATCACATATAGGCCATACAATCAATCACCAATCCAGGACTTTTGTTCTTTTTGTCTTTCTACTCCTTCCAAACTCGGGGTTTCCTGCTTCGCGTCCCAAAAGCTACGTCCAGAGCCCCACTGCCTCCACGGAGATGGAAAAATAACTGATGTTCTATGCCACATGCACTATTAAAGCAGGTAAGGTGAGGTACATTGATGGCCACAATTTCTGAACCCCTTCCTCACCACATCCAGAGGTAAAGAGATTTACCTTAAGTTCCAGGAAAGCAGTGGCGATTGCTCCCACAGAGCTAGGACCAGTTTGGAAGAAGCCTCCCGACCTCCCCGTCACCATAGTGACTTCTACTAGCTACGCACACTCCTTCTTCTCGCGATACTTCCCCGTCGCGGGTCACCCGATCCCGCCCTCTTCTTAAGGGACGTTAGTGGACGATTGAGCCTTCCTCCGGCTGTGGGTGGAGCCCTACTGGGTTTTTTTCCCTCTCGTTCACCACTCTCCAGATTGGTGTCTTTAGAAAAATATTTTTATAAAAATACTGTTGCCGTAGGCCTCAGACAAAACAGTGTTTCGCTCTACCTTTTAACTTATTATAAAAGTGCCCTGGCACAGGGGGTCCCGCCAGGAGTTCGCGCATGCGTGTAAGCGACGAGAAGATGGCGGTGGTAATCGCCGCATTTTTTTCAAATTAGTGGTTCCCAGAAAGCATTGCGCGCATTTGTAACGAATTTCCGTTCGAGTTTGTATTTTAGGCGCCATTTTCGAGTGAAGGACCCGGAGCCGAAACACCGGTAGGAGCGGGGGTGCTATACAACGGTTTCCAGCTTCGGTGTGCGTGGACTACCCCGCAGGTAAAGTACTTCTTTTCCTGATCAGGTTGTCACACTCTTAGTTCCTGCCCCGTCTGCGGGCGCCTGGAAAGTAGAGGCCTTGAGCTGGAGCAGCCGAAGTCCGCTCTGGGCTGAGGCTGCCGCCGGGAGATTTCTTTCGCTGTCACCCCTCCCCCCTCAGCCGCCTCCCGGCAGTCCGGACTCCCGCGCGCTTCTCGCGGGCGCCACTTCTCTGAGCTATACTTAAGCGTCTATCGGCGGGGGTGCGGGGGACGCAGACTCTAAGCCTCACGGATCTTTTCTCAGAAATCCTGGTCTCTGTCGGGGAAAGGGCGTCTCCCCTGCCCCGGCCCCCTGACCTTCTCTCTTCTCTCAAGGGACTAATCACCGGGTCTGAACCCTTAGTGGTGACCTTTTGTAGTTTATTGTCCAACGAGATTCTGCAAGGGGCCCCGGAGGGACAAACCCCGCCACCTCAAATGACTGAGCTGGAGTAGGCGCTGCTTATGTCTGATTTGGAAGTCGAGAGTGGTCGACCCCAGTCTCCCGCCGCCTTTCCGGGTCGGAAGCCCCGGGCAGTCAACGGCGCCGAGAGCTAAATGGCCGGGAAAGTAGGCGGCGATTCGCCCGTTAGTCTTATTAGCTACTCTAGGAAGAGTTGCTAGTCCCCCCCCCCCCCGAACCTGAAGCTAATAGAAGTCTTCTCGCAGTCTGTGTGCTTGCTTCTCTAACCCCCGCAGCGTGGGAATATCAGTAAATGCCGGCGTATAGGAATTATTTCGTTAGGAAGTTAAAGGATAAGATTCTTACACCTGCGGGGGGGACGGGAGTAGGGGGCATTAAGAAAATAAAAAGAACTTAGGCAGTTCTATCCTTGCTTGACAACCAGGCACGTCTAGGTTTTCCCACTTGCTTCGGACTTAAAACGAATCCCGCCTTTTGGGCACTTGGGTTTTTCGTGCCTTCTTTACCGAGCACCCGCTGGCGTCCAGCGGCGTATTTTAAACTGGGCTCTCGGAAACCGGCAAAGTTTTTCCCCCGAGTGGGACGGGATGGGGGCTGAGCCCATCCGACGCGGGCTCCAGCGGGGAATGTACCGGTACTGTCCTGCGGCTCGGCGGGCTGACTTGCCCCTGGCTCTCCCCCCGGCCCCAGCGACCATGCCCCGCAAAGGCACCCAACCTTCCACCGCCCGGCGCAGAAGGGAAGAGCCGCCGCAGTCTCCGGACGGCACCAGCAGCGACGCGGAGCCGGAACCCCCGCCCGGCCGCGCGAGCAGCCCGGCCCCTGCTACGGCAGGTGAGTATCCCACCGCGACTCCCTCGGAAAACGCGCTGGGAGACCAGGGTGGGTCCGCGCCTAACCCGGGACTGACTGGTGTTTGGACGCGCGGAGGTGAGGGGCTGCGGAGTTGACGTCTGTAGGTCGCGTGTCGGTCCCATAGAGTAGCTCAAGAAAGCGATTTGGCAATTTTCAGAGATCAGAGTCTTCGTGCAGTTTCGATGTAACGGTGCTGGAGGGGATTGGGGCAAGTACGTGGCTACAGTTAAGAATTTGTGGCCTTGTATTTCCACGGAAGTCGGCATGGTAAGCCAATAGCTAGTATACAGTTTTCTAGGACAGAATTAACATGGTTGCATCTTAAAAGTTGCTTGGCCATAACTTAACTTCCCTGGTCTTAAATTGCATTTAAAGAGATAATAATTTACTCGAAACTACTGTAGCTTTTGTGAGTATGGGAATTGGGTGACATTAGAAAGCCCCTGTGACAGGGTCGCTGGAGCTCTTGAGTGTGCAAAGTTAAGGTTCCCGGTGCTCAGAGATAAGGGGAATAGAGCCTTAGGATTTAACCACCTGTTTGGGTTAGGAGCAGAGAATCACGTTGTTCTGGTTTTCCCAGACCTGCTTTATGTTGTAGTGTTTTGACTCCTAAGAGATGTATTTTTGTAGGTTATTTCTGATGGTTATTTATTTTAAAAATTTCTTTCTTTATAAAAGCAAGCTGAAAGATTTTCATTTCTCCTGAATTTAGGATAATACATTGAAGTGGAAAATACAGATTCCTAGATTTCATAATATTTCTCCAAAGATTAGCAAGCAGTAGTTCTCCGAACTAATTGCACTAACATAGGCTTTTCCCCCCTTGCTTTCCCTTTCCTTTGACGGACCTAGAGACACCAAGTGAGGAAATTGATAATAGAAGTTTAGAAGAAATTTTGAATAGCATCCCTCCTCCCCCGCCTCCAGCAATGGCCAATGAAGCTGGAGCTCCTCGGCTTATGATAACTCATATTGTAAACCAGAACTTCAAATCCTATGCTGGGGAAAAAATTCTGGGACCTTTTCATAAGGTATTTGACTGTTTTAAATAACTATTATAGGGTCATGTGTTTTTATTACAAGATACATCAATTTTATCATGTTCATCCTGATTGATAACACATGGTTTGTTTCCTGTGTTTTTAACAACTGAAATTAATTTTTTGTTTATTTTTGTTTATACTGGTTATCTTTGGTACGCCTTTAGCTGTTAAGTTTCCCCTCACAGAGTAGAATTGGTGAGTTTTTTGTTTGAAGGAAATATTTTCTCTATTAGAATGAATTTTGTAAAAAGTGAGTTAGAATGAGAATATGGTCTTATTAAAAGTGTTGAAGCTTGTGAGAAAGGAGAACATGATGTAAGAAAACAAGTTGAAATGAAACCTTTTAAATACTTAATAGTTTTGCTGCAAGTAAAAAAGGCAAGCGGTTTAAATTAAAATCAGTTGTATGGTATGACCTTTTTAACTTTACTTTTTTGTGTGTGTTCTTTTTATGCAGCGCTTTTCCTGTATTATTGGGCCAAATGGCAGTGGCAAATCCAACGTTATTGATTCTATGCTTTTTGTGTTTGGCTATCGAGCACAAAAAATAAGATCTAAAAAACTTTCGGTACTAATACACAATTCTGATGAACACAAGGACATTCAGAGTTGTACTGTAGAGGTTCATTTTCAGAAGATAATTGATAAGGTAAGGGACTGGAGTATTTAGTTATTTGCAATTTCAAGTACAGAACATAAGATTTCCATACATTGTGCATTTATTATTTTTGGCTTAAATTGGCTTTTAAAAAATCAGTGTATGTTTAAAGCAGAACAGATAATTATTTTATTACCCCCCGATACTGATTTCATTACCTCCAGACCATATTTTCTTTTTGAATAGTGGTGGTGGCAGCTCTTAAACTTAAAATATTAAAATGAATTATAGGGAAATGAATTATAAGTAGCTCATCGCAGTACTTACGTTTTTAGAATAAAGCATTGAGTATAATCCTGAGTGCCAACAAGGCATTCTTTCACTATAAATTTTGGGTTCATTTTTAAAGTTGTTTTTATTGCTTTCAGATAAATTTCTTAAATTTGAAAATATTACAGATGCCTAATTTTATGTCTGTAATATGAAAAAGCTCTGCTTCAGTTTAAACTATCCTTTATAAATAAAACCACCCTTTTAAAACAGAGAAAAGGCGAAGTTAATATGTTTTCTAGAAAAACAATTTTAGGTAGAATATTTAGCTTATTTACATGTTCTGCTAGTACTCGTTTTTTTTTCTTGTCGAATAGCTAACTTTGGAAATTCATGGCTTAAAAATGATCGGTTGGAACCTGAAAATATAGAAAACTTCATAGTGAAGCAAGGATGTGACTTGGCTTCTAAGTTTTGTTTTTTAGATTTTTTTTTTTAATATAACGGACTTTAATAAAATTTATATGATGGCATCTGTTTTGTTTCTTAGTGCTTTTCTATTGTACAATTTAGGTTAAAAATGATTGCCAGTAAATCAGGTTTGATTTCTTTGCTTATTATAATTATGTTTGATTTGTGTAAATTTTAAAAGCCCTAATTTCAAAATGGGAAAGCAACTTTTAATATTAAAGTAGATTTATACTTCATTTTTAAAAATCTGTTTGATTTTTCTAGAAATTGGGGGAATGTAGTGAACTCTTTGCAGTTCTTTATACCTTTCATTAATAGAATACTGTTTACCAAAAGGGGGGGATTAAGCCATGTTATGCCATTATTACCTTCCTTTCCTTGGATCATTTCTTGCAGCTTTTTAAAAATGGGACTAGTAATTTAATCTGTCAACATGGCTTGATAATTAAGTGAGTTTGTTTCAGATATGGTGAGATTCTTGTCCCACTTCAAATGCTCTTTTTCTCAGTCAAATATATTTTGACTTGTTTGGAGGGGGGTTTTTTGTTTTGTTTCTGTTTGGCTTTTTGTGATCTACGAGTAAGTGATCAAAACTTGGAAACTATTCTTTGCTCAGAGGGTTATGTCTTAGAA
>ML100380.1:2754-16875 GCA_003697995.1 Taxidea taxus jeffersonii | reverse complement strand
CAAAACAGGAAGGGGATGATTATGAAGTCATTCCTAACAGTAACTTCTATGTATCCAGAACTGCCTACAGAGATAATACTTCTGTCTATCACATAAGTGGGAAAAAGACAACGTTTAAGGATGTTGGAAATCTTCTTCGAAGCCATGGAATTGACCTGGACCATAATAGATTTTTAATCTTGCAGGTAAGTTTATTAAAGACTTAAGAGATTCTCTTCTTTTTCTTTCCTTCTTTCTTTTCTTTTTTCTTTTTATTCTTTTTTTCTCAATAGAGTTTAGAGGGGTTTCCCCCATTGGATGAATCCTGTATTATTGAGGCCTTAAAGTACTGTAGCAGCACATCATGGTTTACATACTACAGTCAAGATGCGAATCATTATTTGCTGCTCTAGAAATTTAAGGAAATTCATTCAAAACTATTTTCACCATAAGGTGCTTGTTTTATGTTTGGATGGACTGACATACTTGTTCCGCTCTAGCAGCACGTAAATATTGGCGTAGTGAAATAAATATTAAACACCAATATTATTGTGCTGCTTTAGCGTGACAGGGATATAACAGCTATTTATTGTTACTGTTTGTATTTTCCTTTAAGACAATATTTTAAATGAGATTCATTATCTTTTAATAGACCTTTACTTTCGTTCTTATTCTTATCTGTACTAGTATTAAAGAGCACAAAAATGAACTCTATACACTTGGTGTTTGACAATTTTACTTCAGTGCCTTACTAATTTTTGTTTGTTTGTTTGTTTAAACCTTAGCATGGTTAACTAAAAGCTTACCAAGCTGGCTTTTGTTTTGGTTAGAATGGCCTACTTGAACTACCAAATATTGGAAGACAAGAAAATAACTCCTATGTCATTCTGAAGTATCACAACTCTTAAAAGTCTTTTTAGAGGGGTATAAAACTAATACCTGGTGTTAAGTTGAATTTTATAGAAACCCTGTGTTCTCTGAGTAAAGATATGTTTTATCAGCCTTGCTTGGTAAGAAAAATGCCTAATTTCTTTTGTCTTACCTTCAAAAAGCTATTAGTGTAAAACATGGCTTTGTCAGATGTATTAATTCCTTTTTTATTTGAAGCTCCTTTCTTTTCCTGTGTTCTATCCAGAACCTCCCAAGAGCATAATTATTAAAACAAAACTATATTGTGATGTAAAATAGCTGCTGGTATTCATTCTTTAATGTCTTATGCTACTGATTTTAAACTGAGTTGGGAATTTTGATTTGGTACTGAAAGTTTCATTAGGATGCCTGAGTGTTCTCGGTCAGTTCCCATTGTTCTAGAATGACATCTATTACTATCTTTTGTTACCAGGCATGGTACATTTGTAATACTTCTGTAACCCAGACTTATTTAAAAATGAACGTTGGGGGAAATCAGCTGCAGATATGTTTCTTAACAATTTGTATTTACATAAATATGAAAATAAAGCTGTGTGTATTTGTGTATGTATGTGTGTCTTTAATCAAATTTAACTGTTATATGGACTTTTATATTCTAGGATTTGGTTTGGTTAATTATGGATTATAAGTTATTTCGCTCTATAATACTATATTTTATAATAGCATTTTGCAGGAACCTATTCTCGTGTTTATTTTTTGTTTATTATTTGCTATTTACTGTTATCCTGGGATAATTGCTTAAAATTTTACATCTGTGCCAAGATTCCTCAAAATAAAGTGGACTGCATTTTAACCCCTGTAAGGGTAGTTTTTTTTCCTTTGGTGCATCCTCTCTATATAATTCCATTTAGCTTCCAATTAGGAAGCTAGATAAAGTCATAACTTCCCAAAGAAGTAAATAACAGTAATTTTTTTTAACTGTCAATTTCGTTAAACATGTACTTCTGAAGTACTTAAGCTTAAGCCATTTGTCCTCCTATAATCACAACCTTTTTGTGTCCTTTTAGCCAATTATTTAAAACATTTTTAATAATCAAGGTAAACTTCCTAACAGATTTTCCATTTGATTAAGTTGACAGGAACCTTAGGAATTCACTTGTTAGGAAGAAGAAATAGAGATTGGACTAGGTAGAACTAATGATGCCCTATTTAAAAGCTTGAGGGAGAGTGACAGTGGTTTCTATGGATGTTTAATTCCTTTTCAAAAGTTTAGACCCCTGCAGTAACTTTAAAGCAGTTGAAGGTAAGTAAAAATGTGGTTTCTTAGTTATCTTCTCTCCCGTTTAAGATTTCTTTTCATGTGATTTGGGAGGCTGGGAACTTGGAGACAACATAGTATCAAAACATAAGTGCTTGGGACGCCTGGGTGGCTCAGTTGGTTAAGCGGCTGCCTTCGGCTCAGGTCATGATCCCAGCGTCCTGGGATCGAGTCCCACATCGGGCTCCTTGTTCGGCAGGGAGCCTGCTTCTCCCTCTGCCTCTCTGCCTGTGCTCGTTCTCTCTCTCTAACTAATAAGTAAATAAAATCTTAAAAAAAAAAACAAACATAAGTGCTTAGTTTGAATAAAACATATAGACTGGCCAGTGCTTGTGCTCAACAGCCTAAGTAATCTGAATTAGGTAAAGTGAATGCTGATTTTTAAGATTAAACACCATTAAGTTTTAGAAGTCCATAACAGTAAAAAAAAAAAATTTTGCAGTGTTTATATTGATTTAGTAGTTTTTTGAAGTAGGCATTTCTAGTATTTTAATCCATTTTAAATTGCATCAGTTGATTCAAATGAGTACATGATGAGGCTATGTACTAAAATGATATAAAAGATGCAGAAATGGATAAGCCCTGTTTCTTGTCTTTAGAGGGATGTACACATGCCTTCAAAAAGTGTTAGATTATAATTGGCCATTGTACTTCTCATGTTTGTACATGTCCCCATTTATATTTACTTAATTTCAAAGCCTTTGTCCCATTGTAATAACTGTTGGTGCAAATAAGTAGGGTTTTGTTAGGTCTCCATAGCATTTCGTTGTAACTATGACTTATAAATGAGATTCAATTGGTTTTGGTACATTTGCTCCAAAGTTAAAAGAATGATAACCTGGGGCGCCTGGGTGGCTCAGTGGGTTAAAGCCTCTGCCTTCGGCTTGGGTCATGGTCCCAGGGTCCTGGGGTCGAGCCCCGCATCAGGCTCCCTGCTCAGGAGGGAGCCTGCTTCCCCCTTCTCTGTCTCTGCCTGCCTCTCTGCCCACTTGTGGTCTGTGTCTGTCAGATAAATAAAATCTTTAAAAAAAAAAGAATGATAACCTTAATGCTTTTATGATAGTTCAGAATTACTCTAATGATTGCTGTCTCAGGAACAGTTTTGTGAACTCCTAAAAGCTACAACTATTAAGGCAATTTTAGTTTTGTCAAAGTTTTCAATTTCCTATACTTGTCTTCATTATTATAAAATCTGAGTTAGAACTTTAAATAAGAACCAAGATTTTTTTTCTTATTGTGTAGTAATTTGGAAATAGGTAACTCAGACCTTTGTTAATCCAGTTTATTTCTTGTTCCTTTTTCTTTCCAGTTTACTTTTCCCAAGCCTGGCATGTCCTACAGACTATTTTGGTTATAGTCTTAGCTGTAGAAATTAGTCTGTACTATTTCAAAAGAGTTTTTCAGCTTTATCAGTTACCCAAAAGTATCTGATTCAATGACCTCAGCTGTGAAAGAAAGCTACTCCTGAGCAACCAGAATAGACATCAAGCAGTCTACCTACTAAAGCATTATCCTTTCTATTTATGTATGTATTTTAGGCCAATACTAACCTTGGTGATTTGGTCTGTTGTCCTCTGACTCTGACAAAGAGAAATTAGAATAAAAATTTACTAGCAGAATATAAAGGACAATAATTTATGTTACAGGGGAAAGTAAAGAAAATAAAAAGATTATCAAGACAATATAAAAATTCAAAGCCCAGGAGTGTCTGGGTGGCTCAGTTGGTTGAGCATTTCACTCTTGGTTTCTCCTCAGGTCATGATCTCAAGATGGAGAGCTTCAGCCTTGCATCTAGCTCTGTGCTCAGTGGAAATTGTGCTTGTCCCTCTCCCTCCCCCTCTGCCCCTTCCCCATGCTCCAGTGTGTGGGTGCTTGTGATCTCTCAAAAAATCTTTTTTTAAAAAATTTTAGAGCCCAGTAAATCGGGGCCATTTAGTTTTGATGCAAACACCTATATTATAAGAATCCTTCAAGCCTTTTTAGGAAAAGAAGTTTTAATATAGCTCTGGACATGCTTAATATAGCTTTAATATATATTGCTTTAATATAGCTCTGGTTCATGCTTGCTAAAATTTGGATTCTATATGAATTAAGAATAAAGAGCATCATACCTATTTGTTTCTTAGATTTTTAAACTGTATTTCTGTAAAATGGATTATCAAAGAATGGTGGAACTGAATCACAATATCCTGATTTGCCACCTACTTTAGTGATTAAGGTTTGAGCCCTTGGTTATTATAAGTATTTTTTTGAAATATGTTTGCAATTTCTGTGTTACTCTTAAAAACCGTAGTTGGTATTTTACACAGTTTCTTAATGTCTCTGATGTAATTTAAATAAAGTTTGTAGTAAAGAACAAAAAAAAATAATTGCTTGAAATCTTACTCTGTCTACTGAAGGTATAGAAGTTAGAGATACCTGGAGGCCTGTAGGACTTGTCTGGCTTCAGATGCTAGTATGAGAGCATCTTGAAATTTTTTTATGTTTTCATGCTGTCATTATTTGTGATTTAGGGCCTTGATGCGGGTGTGTGACTTTAAATTTAGGTTGATGCTTTAAAATCGTTTCTGAAATGTATGGGCATATAACTTATGCCCTAAGTTAAAACTATATTGTATAATTTCACATATAGGTATGTTTTCAGCAGCGCGGGAGTGGGGAATGGTTTTCCAGGCACAGATTGTGAACTCACAGGGTATATATGAAATGATGCAAAATGGAAAAAGAAGAAAGCAAATAGTAGCAGGTGGTAAGGCAGGCAAAGGACATCAAGGAACAGAGCCATAAGAAAGGTCCCAGGTTGTCATTGGAGTAGCACAGTAGTCCTAATAAGTCAAATGACAGGTGGAGGCCTAAATGTTCTAGTAGCCTGTTGAATCAGTAGTACTGATTCAGTAGTACTAATAATAACTGGCTAGGGACAAAAAGAGTGCCATATAACAGTCTAAAACTGAATGTTATGTGGCACTTGTAATGGAACTATTTTGATTTATAAATGTCCTTGTCTTAACTTTAGCATTTTTATTTTCAACAGACTGCAGCCTTATTAGAATAAAAAAGTCCTAGCTGTATAGCCATCATTTTAACTGGGAAGGGAAGAACAAGTAACCCAAAAGAAGCAACCACTATGTTCTACTCAAAGCTAGGCAGTCTCCTAATAGCATTATTCCATCTCTTGAGTAATTTGGCCAGGAAAAGTGTGATGCCTTTAGGAATATTTTTGTCAGTGTAAACTGCTACACTGAGTCCAAACTTGCAGCTATCTGAAAAGTAGCTACTCGAGTAATACCGTATGCCTCTTTCGTAAGTTCTCTTGGCCTAGTTTTTCAGTTATCTTAAAACAGGTGTTCAGATACTCAAATTGAATTAGGCAGTATATTAGATGATCAGATGTCAGATATTTTTGGCTTGTATTATAAACCCAAAAAAGAGTACTGTCTCAAATTAGTGGTTCTCAGCTGGGTGTAGTTTTACATCCCTATCCCCGGGACATTGAGCATTGTCTGGAGACACTGTGGGTTGTTACAGCTGAGGGTGGGAAGGTATGCTACTGGCATCTAGTGTGTAGAGGTCAGAGATACTACAAAGCATCCTGTGATGCCCAGCAAAGCTCCCCACAACAAAGAATATCCAGCCCAAAATGTCAGTAGTGTTGCTGTTGATAAACCCTGCCTCCTTAAAAACTTTGAATAAGACTCTCTGCTTCTTTAAGGGCTGAGTTTGCCTGTTGTAATCCCAAACTTTGGATGTTATTCCAGGTTTAATCCTAAAACTTAAAGCTTATACTGCAAACATATGGAAGCACCTGATGATTGAAAGCAGAATAAAAGGTTTTTTATAAATATCTACATATTTTAAACACAACTTAGTTAAAACAGTATACATTACGGAAGGTTACAGAGATAAAAAAAATAACGAGCTCCCTGGATAACATTTTACTTTGTGTTTGATAATCATGTTCTGTTGTGTTAAACTGTAGGAAGGTGGTAGTGTACAAAAATGTTAAAAGTTACATTTTTCAATGATTAGATTTAAAATGAGCTGTTTTTAAGTTTGTGGGGTGTTTTTTTGGTGGTGTTTGTTTTTTTGTTTTTGTTTTTAAGTAGACTCCATGCCCAAGGTGGGGCTTGGACTCACAGCCCTGAGATTAAGAATGGCATGCTCTATTGACTAAGCCAGCCAAGTGCCCCAAGTTGTTTTTTTGTGTTTTTGTTTTGTTTTGTTTGGGATTGTTTTTTTTTTCTTATATTTATGTGGGAGCTTTTAGTAAATATGACTTTGTCATTACATTAGCAAGATTTACCCCAGATTTTTGAGATTTATTCATAAATACTTTGAATATTTAAATTGAGGAAGTGGTATGCTCTTTATGGGTATTTCTTCTTGATTTTTTTTCCACCCTTGTTGTTTTGCTGAAATAAAGTTGTAGTATATATTCTTTCTACTTGCCTCATCTTCTGTTGTAATAGCACAAGCAGGCTTGTGCTGTGAAGTAAAGCAGCAGCATTTTGCCTCAGCATGTTTAGACAAAATTTTCTCCACCATGAAACTAAATGGCTGCCTGGCAGTCAGCCTTGAAGGATACTGATTGTGCATTTTTCTTCTTTTTTCCTTTGTAATTAAATTATATAAATACAAATAATGTTAATCTAAGAATTTTAATTATACTTTAAAGTGGTTATATTAATGATTGCAATTAAGTTTTCCAAATTCATATATACTATGACCTTTAGTTTTCAGTCATTTGGTTATCTTGTAATAAGTAGGTAATTTCTTTTTTTCTTTAATGGTCTTGATTTTAGGGAGTTAAGACATTAAGTTTGAGATGTCCTTATAAAGTCTAGCGCTCGTTGAGGAACTTGGAACACCAGGTTTATAGAGAAAGTTTAATAAAACACCATCTTGGGACAGGATTCCTACTACAGTTGAGCCATGAAGGATCTTCTTGAAAATTCATTTTTTCAGAACAGGAGCTCTAACTGTATTATTAACAATTGATAATGTTGCCAAAGTAATTGTAGGTTAAGTTAATTTCTTGCTGAGTTTTGCCTCATAGAAAAGTTAATACTTTTGTGTATTTTTTATATTGAAAGAACTTTTTATTGTTCTTTTCTTTGACTCTTTCTTTGACTCTTTCTTTGACTCTAATACGTGTATGTGACTGTATATTGTAATTTTGTAAGAGTTTGTAAGGGAGTACAAATATATATTACCACCTATGAAAGTGAAAACTAACACCAGTGGAGAAAATATTTTTATTTATATCTTATTAAATCTCATTAAACTACTGATTGACATCATTTAGTTGTTGGTTACTGTTGGGTTTGATTGCTTTTGATCCTCACTTAAAATGATGTGGCTAAACATACACAGTAAGTGTATAATACAACTTTTTTTTTTTTTTTAAGGGTGAAGTTGAACAAATCGCTATGATGAAACCAAAAGGCCAGACTGAACATGATGAGGGTATGCTTGAGTACTTAGAAGATATCATTGGTTGCGGGCGGCTAAATGAGCCTATTAAAATCTTATGTCGGCGAGTTGAAATGTTAAATGAACACAGAGGAGAGAAGGTGAGTCTTCTGTAGACTCTTCTTGCAAATCAGACTGTTTTGTTTATTGAACCGATTTTATTGAGTCAAATACTAAAGTTAGAATTATTGAAGAAATCTGTTTTAGATTGCTCATTTAAATACCAATAAGAAATATAAAATTCAGTGTTTTATTAATATAGTTGATGTTTTTGTCAATGTGGGTATATTTGAAACTGAAGCTATACATATAAAGCATACTTGAATAATCTGTACACATTGAATTTTTATAGTTAAACAGAGTCAAGCTGGTGGAAAAGGAAAAGGATGCCTTAGAAGGAGAGAAAAACATTGCCATTGAATTTCTTACCTTGGAAAATGAAATATTTAGAAAAAAGAATCATGTCTGTCAGTATTACATGTAAGTACATTAATTTATCATTTAGCTCTGTCTTTCCTATAGTAGAGAAAAAGATACTGATACAGAAAAAAAATTCTAAAACCTTTTATGTAATGAATTCATTCAATTAGGTTCTTTTGCCATATTATTTATTTTTTTATTTTTTGACAGACAGAGATCACAGGTAGGCAGAGAGGCGGGCAGAGAGAGAGGAGGAAGCAGGCTCCCTGCTGAGCAGACAGCCCAATGTGGGGCTCGATCCCAGAACCCTGGGTTCATGACCTGAGCCAAAGGCAGAGGCTTTAACCCACTGAGCCACCCAGGTGCCCCTTTTTAGCCATATTATTAAAGTTGATTATTTTTATTTCATTTTAATTCTAATATTATTATATATTAGTTTCAGGTATACACTGTAGTGATTCAACAGTTTTACATTTGGTACTCTTAAGTATACTTTTAATCCCATTAGCCTCTTTGGCTCATCCCGTCACCTACCTTCCCTCTGGGTAACCATCAGTTTGTTCTCTGTAGTTAAGAATCTCTTTTCTTGGTTTGTCTTTCATTCTTTGTTCCTTTTGTTTTATTTGTTGAATCCCACATATTCATGAAATCATATGGTGTTTGTCTTTCTCTGACTTATTTCACTTAATATTATACTCTCTAGATCCTTCCATGTTACAAATGTTAAGATTTCATTCTTTTCTTATGGTTGTGTGTTTATATACCACATCTTTTTTTTTTTTTTTTTTTAAAGAGTTTATTTGAGAAAGAGTACGTGCAGGGAGGGAGAGGGAGAGTGAGAAGCAGAAGCAGACGCAGACTTCCCCTTCCTTCCCTTCCACTGCAGGGAGCCCGGCCCAGTCCCAATCCCAGGACCCAAGGATTATGACCTGAGCCCAAGGCAGACGTTTAACCAACTGCACCACCCAGGCATCCCATACCACATCTTCTTTATCCATTCATCTTTTGATGGACATTTGGGCTGTTTCCATAGTCTGGCTATTGTAAATGCTGCAGTAAACATAGGGGTGCCTATTTCTTTTTGAATTAGTGTTTTCATATACTTTGGATAAATTCTAGTAGTGGAATAACTGGATCATATAGTAACTCTATTTTTCACTTTCTTTCCCCATGTTTGGGAAGTTTTCAGCATTTTTTCTTCAAATAAAATTTCTGACCCCCTTTCTTTCTTCTCCTGAGATCCCTGTAATGCGAATATTACTACACTTAATGATTTTGCTGAATTCCCACTCCGCATTTTTATTTTTTTCTCCTTTTCAGCTTGTTTGCTTTCCATTACTCTGTCCTCCAGGTCACTGAGCCATTCTTCTGGTTTTTTTCTGTTCTATTTATTCCTTCTAGTGTAATTTTAATATGAGTTGTTGAATTCATTTCTGGTTGGTGCTTTTCTATGTTTTTTGTTTCTTTGTTGAGTGTCTCATTGAGGTCCTCCACTCATAAGTCCAGTTAGGATCTTTATGACCATTATTTTATCTATCAGGCATATTGCTTATCTCTGTTTTGTTAGGTCTCTTGCGATTTTTGTCCTGTTCTTTCATTTGGGACATATTCCTATGTTTTCTTATTTGTCCAACTCTTTTTCTGTGTGTTAGGAAAGTCAGTTTCCTGCTCTTGAAAGTAGTGGCTTCATGAAGAGGTGCTATAGTGTCCTGCATTGCAGTGTTTCCTGTTCACCAGAACTTGCCACTGCAGGGATATGTTATGTGTATATTGCATGTGCCCCACTGATGTGGCTAAGCTACATCTGCCTTCAGTGTTGTCTGCAATAGTCTTTTCTGCCTTTTGGGCAAGTTTGTTCCCTCTGTTGTTAGTGAGCCAGTCTGGGCCACTTTGAGCTTGAGTTTAATCAGACTAGGCATTTGCCAGAGATAAAATAGCACCAAATTGCAGAACACTTTCCCTGTTGTCCCTTGAGAAGCTTCCACTGGTAAGCAGGGTCTGCAGCCAGACCAGGTGTCTGCTCCCAGCCCACTGCAGGGGTTTAGTCAGTCTTCCCCTCTGCCCAGGGCAAGTGTCACTTTGGAGCAGTCCTGGTTCCTGTCTGTGCTGTTTGCACATTGCCAGGCTTGTGGCACCACTTTGGGTGGGCTCTGGCCAAGGGCATTTTATTAGAGGGGGGCGGGACTGCGGGAGAATTGGGGGAGGGTGCAAGCTCTTAGCAAGATAAGTGGAGAGTATTGGCATTGCACTTGTTCATGCAGCTATCCCTGTATCTAGGCTGGGAGATAGAGGAAGGAAATGGCTGCTGCCAGCTCCTTTGTTTCTGGAAGAGACTTCTAAAGGTGTCTGCCCTTCCAGTCCAGCACTTGCTCTGAGATTAGTAAATAAATTTCTTTCACATAAACCCCAGTTTTTCAAACTGCTGCTTCTATGCTCTATCTCCATCTGGCTTTTTGTTGTGCTGTCTCTTTAAGGGTCAGGTTTCCGTATCCTCTCACCTTCTCCTCTCTGCCTGCTGATTTTTGAAGTTCAGATGTGACACCCCACTGATTATCAGAACTGTCATAATTAGGCCCCCCCGAGTTTTCAAAGCCAAATGTTACAGGGATTCCTCTTCCCCATGCCCCAAAACCGAATGTTACAAGGATTCCTTTTCCCCACACACAACAGATGTGTCTGTTTCCCTCCCTTTTTTTATGCTTATGGCACCCCTCCCTCCCAAGAACAGTGCACTGGGTCCCTGTAGTCCCAAGCCTGTCTCCGCCTTTCCTACCATTTTTAGTGTGGCTGGCCTCTTTACATGTAGCTCTGGAGTATTCTGCCAGTCTTCATCATTTTCTGGGTTTAGACTGATGTGGGTGTTACCTGTTGTATCCTTGGGATGAGGTGAACTTAGGACCTTCCTATTGTCCTACCTTTCTGAAGTCCTCAAAGTTGGCTTTTAAGAATCCTACTTTTAGGGGCGCCTGGGTGGCTCAGTGGGTTAAAGCCTCTACTTTCAGCTCAGGTCATGATCCCAGGGTCCTGGGATCGAGCCCCGCATCGGGCTCTCTGCTCAGCAGCGAGCCTGCTTCCCCCTCCCTCTCTCTGCCTGCCTCTCTGCCTACTTGTGATCTCTGTCAAATAAATAAATAAAATCTTTTTTTAAAAAAAATCCTACTTTTAGTTGGGAGGTTGTTGGTTCACCAGTGTTTGTTAACATACTTAATAATTCTACATATGTATTCTCTATAATTCATGTAACAGCCAGCCTAATTTTGTCTTTAATTCTAGCTTTGACCCTCAGGTCTATGCTGCGGTGTTCCCTGTCTCTTCCCTCCCCTAGCCCTAAGTAATGGTAATTTGACTGCAGCTATGAATACTTTAGACACAGGGTGCTTGGGTGGCTCAGTCAGATAAGTGTCTACCTTCAGCTCATGTGATCCCAGGGTCCTGGGATGGAGGCCCACATTAGGCTCCCTGCTCAGTAGGGAGTCTGTCCCTTCCCCCTGCTCACTTTTTCTCTCTCCTTCAAATAAAATTTAAAAAAAAAAAACTTTAAGAACAACTTGTTTTACCAGAAGTAGTTATACAATTTTAGAAATGGCATTTTAGGTTCTCTGACTTTTTTTCTTTTTCCTTTCCAGTTACGATCTGCAGAAACGAATTGCTGAAATGGAAACTCAAAAGGAAAAAATTCATGAAGATACCAGAGAAATTAATGAGAAGAGCAGTATACTGTCAAATGAAATGAAAGCTAAGAATAAAGCTGTAAAAGATACAGAGAAGTAATAATCTTTTGGAAAGTGTTAAAAGTATTTGGGTTGAGTTCTTGTTTTTAATGTGTGTTTTTATACATAATCTTACTGCCAGCACATGAGTGTGATGCTTTTGCCAGCATATAAAATGGTTTCCTTTTCCAAACAGAAAATAAACTTAATTGCCCTGCATCCAGTTGATTATTACAAATTGAATGTCCAACACTGGTATTAAAATAGCAGAGGGTACTGCCCCCTAGTGGCAGAACACAACTCAAAACATCACAGCAAAAATAAGCATTTAATCTGACAAGTTAGTTGTCTGAAGAATGAACAGTCTACTGATCTAGTTGAGGTAGAATTAGGTTACTCTAGATAGTTTTGTTTTGTTTTTTTTTTAAGTTTTATCATGATCTTTCTCTATTGGTATTTAGTAAGACCAGTATCTCTTATAAGCCCATGTGATTTTTTTTTTTCCTTTAAAATGAACTTCACCTAAGTTTATGGTTAACTCTATACCTTGACATTATAGTCACTGGAAAATGTATTTCCTATCTAGCTTAGAAGGGCAAAGCAGCTCTCATAATCACTTATCTTAATGGCTCCCTCAAATTTAGTGGGAGGTGCAGTTTGAAAATGGATTGCTGTAGGATCTTCCACCTCGTATGAATCTGGACATGTTTACAGCAGCAGTGTCCCAGGCAGGGCGTATAACATGGCTTTAAATGAATATCCAGAATAGTGACATAATTCTCTTTCCTTGCTAGGAAACTGAATAAAATAACAAAATTTATTGAGGAAAACAAAGAAAAATTTACACAGCTAGATTTGGAAGATGTTCAAGTTCAGGAAAAATTAAAACATGCTTCAAGTAAAGCCAAGAAACTGGAGAAACAACTTCAGAAAGACAAAGAAAAGGTAGGTTTTCGAGGAATCTGAATATCAGATCTAATTTTCAATATTTTTCATAGATGTGCCAGTCCTTATTTTTAAGAAAATGAGTTGGAATTCTGAATAATAAATAACTGTTTCAGGATTTTTTTTCTCTAAAAGTAAATTGTAGCATTCATTGGCTTTGAGTTTTAGAGCTTATTTTTTTGTGGCATACACTATCAGGGAAATAGTTACCAAAATAGCAATTCTATCTGATCACAAAATAGTTTTCTTTATCTTAGGGTAGCAGTTTAAAGAGATGTTTTTGTTATATATTTTGGACTTCTAAAAATATTACCTGCCTCCAACAAAAGTCAAGTTAAGAATATCAGAGTAGGAGTTCCCTCTTGAAAAGAAGAGAAGGGAAAGCTCAAAATCTACAAGGATCTCAGTGGCTGTTCCAAGACTTTAAAAACAATGAAGTTTGAAGCAGTTTCCTAGGAGTCCCTAATAATCAGTTGGGAGTCTTTCATTGTATTTGGAAAAATACATTTGTTTACAAAATATTTTATGCTCAGCATGAGAATAACTCTTGTGTGAATCAGTGTTTGAGGGTCATCATTTTGGAAAATATTGAACTGCTACTGGGTAATCAGGATAACCAGAAACATGGGATTGAGAGTAACTCTTAAATTGGAGAAACTAAGCCAGTTGTATATTAGAGAAGTATTAGCTTTTAGTCATCATATGTCAATAAATGGTTATTACCAAAAGGTATTAATGGAATAAGGTATTAGTCCTACATGGTAACTTTGGAAGGATATCCTGAAAGATTTTAAGATTTCAGGGAGGCCAGGGGGATATAAAAGTAATCTGTGGTAAATTGCAATATTCTGTGACGGACAGTCTGAGAATTCATATAGTCTGAGTGTATTAATTGGTGAAAAAGGGTAGTTACAGCCTGAAAATGGAGCAGAAGGAAGAAAGACCTTATGGCCAGCTAGGGAGGATTTTCTTCCTTAACAAATGAGGAATTCATAGAATTAGCTTTTCTATTAAACTGAGAGCACAGAAATGCAATAAATGGTTAAAATATTTACTAAAGCTAGCTAATTCAAGTCTGATTTACAGAGGAAACCACAAAGACTTAGAGGACCCTGAGAAATAGTTTTAAATAAGTCAAATATTGATGATATTAGTCTAAAGGCATATGGCCCGATAAGCTTATTTTACCATCTTAGGTTGAGGAATTTAAAAGTATACCTGCCAAGAGTGAGAAGATCATAACTGAAACAACAGCTCGAAACAGTGCTCTAGATAAGGAAAAAGAGAAAGAAGAAGACAAATTAAAAGAAGTTATGGATAGCCTTAAACAGGAAACACAGGGGCTTCAGAAGGAAAAAGAGGTAAGATTCTTTATCAGTTGGTATTTATTTTGGTGACTTTTTTTTT
>ML100379.1:5412-25420 GCA_003697995.1 Taxidea taxus jeffersonii | reverse complement strand
CCTCCCGTTCAGCCAGTAGCTAACATGCAGCTTTTCTTACCAAACTACTATATCTCTCTTGGTTTGAAGAATTGCAAATCCCTGTCAATAATTAATTATATTGAATCTTCAGTATGGTTTAAGGCCCAATTTTGAACCAGAATGAACCTTGATTCCCAAACTGGAAAAATGCACAATTACTTAATCATAAACCAAACACAGTAGCCACTTTGTATGAACAATGGGCTTTTAACGAATGGTCAACAATAGTTTCAAGACATTGAAGATTTATATGATTTCATAAACGCACATTATAAAAGTCAGAAATACTCTAAACTAGATGAGGCTTGGCTGTATATGCCAGTGCAGAATGGCTCAGGATCATGTTCAAGGACTCAGGAGTATTTAGACAAGGTGACAGTCAGGATTTTAGACATCTCAGCACACCCAGTGAATATCTTTCAAACACTGCTTTCTCCCTACCAGTGAACTTTCAATGGCATCAAAAATAACTAGCTTCCCTCCCTCAAAATGGAAATATAGTAACTAATTTAATGTGGATCAGATTTCTTATATACACAGCACCTATTTTCTGGCTCGGGAGCCTGTGTTCAGGCGATCCAGCGGTATCTTAATTTTCCTTCTATTCCTCTTTTTTGTTGTTTTTGATTCCCATATTTTCTAATCTAAGGGAAAAGGGCTCAATACTTCTGACAAATATATTTTTGTATAAACAATAAAAATAGCAGGCCCAACCTCAAGACCTTACAACACTGATGATGGTCTACTTTAGAAACTGTGCTTTAAATATATTTCAGAAATTTTAAGCTTGGTGAGAAGAGAAGTATTAAAAAGAAATAAATAAATGGCCATTTGATATTGTAGCAACCTGTTTCAATTCTCTAAGTATAAAAGGAGTGGTAGTAAATGACGCATATGGGCCTCCAAAACATAGATAAAAGTGAGTTAAAAGAACATTATTGAGTATGTATGAGTATATTTGTATGTCTATGAACAATGTCATCATGTTTTGCCATTCAGTTCAAATCTATTTCAAATGCCAGGCTGTCAAAAAAAGAAAGTTCTGTGAAATCAGCATCTATACTAAAGAAAGTGACTCTTAATCTAAAGTTTTAGCTTTCTAAAACATGTCATTATCCAAAGCCTCAGAGACCATAAGCAATTAGGCAATTAGGTAAAAGCAATGTTGTCCTCTAATGGTTCATGGACAGTGCCAGAAGACACAAATTCAAAATAAAAGCTCAGTATAGGCTATATTCTAAATTAAGGCGGCTTTTAATTAAGAACAATCATTTATTCAAATATTCATTTACTAAGCTACTAAAAATACGTATTGAATGCTCACTGTATACATGGCACTTTTTGAGGTACTGAGAATACATTAGTGAATAAAATAGAAATCCCCACCTTCATGGAGCTCCTGTTAAAAAAGATAATACTCAAGTTGATAAATCTATACAGTAAGTTAGAAGGTACACAGTGCTATTGAGAAAGTAAAGTGGGGGTGAGGAGGGTGGAACACTAGAGGCCCAGTTGGGATAGTGTGTGTGTGTGGGGGGTAAAATTATTTAAATAGGATGGTCAAGAGGAGAACTCTCGAGAATATGACATTTAAGCAAAAACACAAAGAACCTGAGGAGGCTTACCATGTGGATAGATTCCTCATTCTAAGGGAATAGCATCACAGGGAGAGGGTATAAACAAAAGCAAAATTGCTGAAGCAGGAGTCTGCCTAGTATTTGAATATCTATGTAGCTGAAGAAAAGTGGAAAGGACAGGAAGTAGTGGAAGAGGAAGTCAGAGAGGCTATAAAAGGCCAGGGGACAAATCATAGAGGGCTTTTAAACTATTTTAAAGATGCTGGTTTTCATTCTGACTTTTAATTCCTACATTTGATCTACTCAGAATGCTTTGTTTAGAACAGACATAAGGAGACAGAAGTAAAAGAGATGGGAGCAGTAAAACCAGTTAGGAGGCTACTGCAAAAATGCATGGCAAGGCGAGTGCAGATACATCCAGGGGGATCATAATGTGAGGTGGTGAAATAACTGAAGGCAACTGAAGGCAAAATGGCAAGATTCTAGATCTATTTTAAAGGTAGAGCCACCAGAATTTTCTGATGTGATATAGGAGACCAAACAGAAAGAAAAAAAGTTTTAAGCAACAAAGAGAACCCCTGGATGACTCCATGATACTTTGACTTGAGCTATTAGAGTACAAAATTACCACCAACTGATTTGTGGGAGAGTAGAAAACCAGAGTTTCTTGCTTATACTACCCATTATGTTTAGAGGCCTTTCAGACACCGCAGCAGATTTGTCTGGAGACTAGTGAGGGCTACACTAGAAATACAAAGTTGTCAGTCGTCAATGTATAGATGGTATTTAACACAGAGAACCGAATAAGATCCCCAAAACAGTACAGATAGAAAAGAGAAAAGATTATAGGGATGGAGAAATTCCAACATTAAGAGGTCAGGAAGACGAAGATGAATCTCCATTAAAGAGATTTAAAAAACACAGAAAATAAAGAAAAAAAAAACAGGAGGAAAGAATATGATGTTAAAGAAGTCAAGTGAAAAGACTATTTTAAGGAGAAGGGAATTATTAGCTGTGTCTTATGTGGACTATAGATAAATAATCTGAGAATCAAAACTCCACTACTGGATTTGCAATCTTAGGGCATTGATAACCAAAGTCAGTAGCAATTTTCCAGTAGAAGTGTAAGGATTGCTGAGGGAACAGGAGAGGAGGATAAGGAGTCAGAAAGTGTAAATAACTGTTTTGAGAAATTACAAGGAGGAAGAGAAGAGTGGGGTGATAACTGGGGGCAATGGGGTAAGAAAGTTTTTTCATTTTCTTTTAATAGCATGCTATTTTGTGGAAATGGGAAAATAGAAAAAGGATGTATGATCATGGAGGTCAGAGAGTGGGAGAAGACTGACTTACAGTGGTTTTCTTGAAGAGGCAAGAAAGGATGACTCTAGTCTACAAATGAATGAAAAGGCCTCAGGCAGGGGTAAAGGGAGTTCATCTATAGGAAGAAAAGTAGAGAGATGCACATGGAGGATTTGAGGGATAAACTTGTAGGATTTCTCTTGTCAGTTTCAATTATCTCAGTGAATTGAGAAGTAAAATGATTAGCTAAAAATATGTGTGTATTTGCAAGAGAATAGATGTCTGAAACTGTTTCACAAGACACTGAGATAATGAATGAACTAAAGAACTGCATTATGCTGAAAGTACCAAGGGTTCATTTGAAGTTAGTAGTTAATAATTTAGGTGAGAACAATCAGCATGGTTCTAGATCTTTCTCCAGCCATAGCCAATGTCATGAATGCAAATATATGCAGTAGGCAATTGTATTTTCCAGGCTTAGTGTTTTGTCATGTATGTAAATAAAGTGAGAGGGAGGCAAAGAAGTTGTGTGTGTGTATAACAGAATGCTTTTAGTGATAGTAAATTCAAACTAGGTGAGAAGGGCTGGGAGAACATGAAGAAGAAGAGAGGTAATAGAAAGGTATTAGATCATTAGATTTTGGACCCCAGGGAATGAAACATCCACATAATAAAATAAATATAGTAAGAATAAACATCTATGTAATAAAGCTATAGGAGGGCCAGTATCCTTGAAAGAGCCATCTTATTACCAGCAATACGGTGAAAGGGAAATTCTTTCAGAAATTAATTTAAGATATAGAGGATTATCTTGATGACACAGAGGGGAATATTTTGAAAAGTCTCAATTTCACATTTCATTTTCAAATTGGTACTTTGCTTACCAATTCTGGGTTTGCTATTTATGTTTTTGCTTTGGCATAGAGCTAACTTTGGGGAAAGAAATGTTTCTTTCTAACTTCTGAACAATTATTGCACAGGGAGATGTTTTCCCATGAGCTTGAAGTTATCTAACACTTTTTCCAACTCTGTGATCTGTGATTTTGATAACCAAAACAAGATCCCTTATAGAAAGATCTGAAGGCAATAGATCAAGGGTCAACTGGGAAGATGGCCAAGTAGGAGAAACCTAAGCTCACCTTGTCCCATGGATACAACTAGAAAACACATCAGCACAAATGATCCAGAAAAGTATCCGAAGACTGGCAAAATAAACTCTACAACTAAAGGTAGAGAAGAGGCCACATGGAAGAAAGTAGGAAAGGTGAAGACATGGTCTGGGAATGAAAGGGACCATGGCCATCTGTGGCGGGGCGTGAGCCAGTGGCATGAAGAAAGGAGAAAAATAGGCTTTCCCACCAGGGAGCCCATGAATGGCGGGATGTAGGGTTTGGGGGGAGTAGGTACAAATCCCTACACATTTGTCCTTGAAAGCAAAAGGGACCAAATTTTGTGAGGCCTTGAAACCAGCAGGACTTAAAGCCTAGAATTTTAAAAATAGTCAGGTTTGTCTCTGGGAAAGCCAAGAAAGAATTAGTAACTAACACCCCACCCTTAGGCAGTAGACAAACAGCCACCGTGGATTCAGCCTAAAGCCACAAATTTGAAAAAAGTCAAAGCAGATGAATGAGTTATTTGCTCATCTCAGAGCATGGCCTGGAGAGACAGGATCACAGGGAGACCTGTCCAGGAACAAAGGAACTGGTAAGTGCCATTTCCCTACTCCACCTGCAAGCATAAACAATGGCTACCTACAGTAACCAGCACTGCACCAACACTGCTTACCTAACTACACACACGAAGCCTCACTACCCACAAACTTCAGTGGATCAACCCTTCCCAGTTACACTCCTCATAGTGCCCTCCTGTGTGCCCCCTCCCCTAGAAGATAGGTGCAAACCCTTCCAACACTGCACCTCCCAACCCAGTTCATTTTGTAGGAAGCAGTTCTGGCAATGGAAGCAGGTCTCATTTTGCAAGCAGACTACTGCACACCTTGTTAAAATGTGCCCCATCCCTACTAGGGACCAAAAACTGCCCAAAATAGTCAAAGAGAACCTTTGTAGACAACTGGACTGAAGGAAACAGAGGCCAAGACTAACACAGTCAGTAGGACACATGAGACACACACAGGAAACACTCCCTGAAGTACCAGACCCTGGGGAGCAGGAGACACTGCACTGCAGGGCACTACACTTCTTCATAAGGCTATTATCATTAAGAGCAAGAGAATTAGCTGATTATTCCCAACATACTTGAGGTGACAGAGAAATATGTCCTAAATGAAAGAACAGGACCAAAACACAGCAAGAAGCCTAAGCAAAACAAGTATAAGTAATATGTGTGAGAGAGAGAATTTAAAGTAATGATCATAACAATATTCAACTTGAAAAAGAGTGGAGGACATCAGTGAGACCCTTAACACAAATATAAAAAAGAACCAGAGATCAAGAACACAATAAATGAAATTAACAATGCTTGATGGAATAAATAGCAAGCTGGATGAGGCAGAACTAATTAATGACCTGGAAGAGAGTAATGGAAAAACCAAGCTGAGCAAAGGAGAAGGAAGAAAATTATGCAAATCAAGAATAGTCTTGGGCGCCTGGGTAGCTTAGTCAGTTAAGTGCCTGACTCTTGGTGTAGGTCATAATTTCAGGGTAATGAGATCCAGCCTTGCATCGGGCTCCATGCTCACGTGGTGTTTGAGATTTTCTTCCCCTCCCTCCCCCTCTCTCCTCCCCCCCACTCACATGTGCTCTCTCTCTCTCTAAAACAAATAAAGAAAATCTAAAAAATATATATATGTATATATAATGTATATATATATGTATAGGTATACATATATATATATTCTTAGGGAAATCAGTGACTCCATCAAATGTAATAACATTCACATTATAGGGCTCTCAGAAGAAGACAAAGGGGGCAGAAAATTTATTTGAAGAAATAATAGCTAAAAACCTCCCTAATCTGGGGATGGAAACAAATACCAGATCCAGCAGATAAAGAAATCCCCCCAAAAATTCAACCCAGGGAGGTCCATTCCAAAACACATAGTAATTAAAATGGAAAAAAGTAGTGATAAAGAAAATATTTTTAAAGCAGCAAAAGAGAATAGTTGCTTACAAAGGGGAAAGGATTTCTCCTGTAAAGCTATTAGCAAAATTTTCAGCAGAAACTTCTCAAGCCAGAAGAAAGTGGCATGATACATTTGAGTTGCTAAAAGAGTCTACAGCCGGGACACCTGGGTGGCTCAGTTGGTTAAGCATCTGCCTTCAGCTCAGCTCATGATCCCAGCATCCTGGGATGGAGTCCCACATCAGGCTCCTTGCTCAGCAGGGAGCCTGCTTCTCCCTCTGCCTCTGCCTACCACTCTGTCTGCCTGTGATCTCTCTCTCCCTCTAACAAATAAGTAAATAAAATCTTTAAAAAAAAAAAATAAAAGAGTCTACAGCCAAGAATACTCTATCCAACAAGGCTAGCATTCAGAATAGGAGAGCTAAAGAATTTCCCAGACAAACAATAAGTAAAGGAGTTCATGACCACTAAACCAGCCCTACAAAAAATATTAAAGGGGACTCTGAGTATAAAGGAAAGACTATAAATGACAATTTGAAAAGTTAAAAAATTAAATTTAAAGCAGTAAAAATAAATATTTTTGTAAAATCAGTCAAGGGATTAACAAAATAACAGAATGTAAAATATGACACTATATACCTAAAATGAGGGGGGGAGAATAAAAAATGGGTTCAAACTTAACCATCAACTTAATACAAATCGCTATATGCAGATGGGATATACAAACCTAACGGTAACCACAAATCAAAAACCAGTAAAAAAATATGTAAACAATAAAAGGAAAGGAATTCAAGTGTATCACTATAGAAAACCAACAAACCATAAAAGAGGACAAGAAAGGATCAGAGAAAATATATAGAAATAGCCATTTCTATATATATTTTGGCAGTAAGGACATTTCTATAAACAATTACTTTGAATGTAAATGGACTAAATGTTCCAATCAAAAGACATAGAGTGACAGAACAAATTAAAAAAAAAAAAATACCCATCTATACACTGCCTCCAGGAGACTCATTTCAGACCTAAAGACATCTGAAATTGAAAGTGAGGGGATAGAGAAACATTATCTTGCAAATGGATATCAAAAGAAAGCCAGGATAGCAATATTTACACCAGACAAAATAGATTTTAAAATAAACACTAACAAGATACAAAGACATTACATAATCATAAAGGAGACAATAGAACAATAGGCTATAACAATTATAAATATTTATGTACCCAAAATAGGAATACCCAAATACATATAGCATCTATTAACAAATATAAAGGAAATAGTTGATAGTAATCCAATAATAGAGGGTGCTTTAACACCCCACTTACATCAACAGATCATCCAACCAGATAATCAGCAAGGAAACAATGGCTTTGAATGACACAGTGGACCAGATGGATTTAAGAGATATATTCAGAGCACTTCATTCTAAAATAGTAGAATACATATCCTTTTCAACTGCACATGGAATATTTTCCACAACAGATTAATATAAGGCCACAAAACAAGTCTCAACATTGAAGTCATACCATTATCCTTTCTGACTACAACACTATAAAACAAGAAATCAACCAAAAGAAAAAATCAGAAGGGAGCACAAATCATTGCTGTTAAAGAGCAGGGTCTTTAACAATAAATGGGTCAACCAGAAATCAAGGAAGAAATAAAAAATTACATGTAAAAAAATGAAAGTGAAAACATAATGGTCCAAAATCTTTGGGATGCAGCAAAAGTAGTTCTAAGAAAACATTTATAGCAATAAAGGCCTACCTTAAGAAGCAAGAAAAATCTCAAATAAACAACCTAAAGTTACACCTAAAGGAGCTAGATAAAGAAGAATAAACAAAACCCAAAGCCAGCAAAAGAAAGGAAATAATGCAAAAGAGAAGAGAAATAAATGATATAGAAACAAAACCAAGCCAAACAATGTAACAGATCAATGAAACCAGGAGCTAGTTCTTTGAAAAGATGAACCAAATTGATAACCCTCTATCAGACTCATTAAAAGAGGTCCCAAATAAACAAAAACACAAAAGAGGAGAAATAAAAACCAACACCACAGAAATACAAACAGTTGTGACAGAATATTATTAAAACCTTTATGCCAACAAATTGGACAACTTAAATTGGTTCCTAGAAATTTCTACAAATGTATAATTTACCAAAGCTAAAGCAGGAAGAAAGAGAAAACTTGAACAGACCAAATACCAGCAATGAAATTGAATAAGTAATCAAAAATATTCCAAAAAACCAAAGTCCGGGTCCAAACAACTTCACAGGGAAATTCTACCAAACATTTAAAGATGACTTAATACTTATTCTTCTCAAATTATTCCACAAAATAGAAGAGGAAGAAAAACTTCCAAATTCATTTTATGAGGCCAGTATCACCCTGACAGCAAAACCTGATAAAGATACAACAAAAAAGAACTATAGGCAAATATCCCTCATGAATAAAGTACAAAAATCTTCAACAAAATATTAGCAAACTAAATCCAACACATTAAGAAATCATAGACCACAATAAAGTGGGATTTATTCCCTGGACAAGGGTGATTCATTATTTGCAAAACTATCAACATGACATATCACATCATTAAGACCAAGGATAAAACCATATGATCATTTCAATAGATGCAAAAAAAGCAACTGACAGAGTACAACTCCATTCATGACAAAAACCCTCTGCCAAATAGCTCTACAGGGAACATACCTCAGCATAACGAAGGCCATATGCAAAAAACCTACATCTAACATCATACTCAGTGGGGAAAAACTGAGAGCTTTCCCCAAATGTTAGAAAAAAGGAAAGGATGTCTTCTCACCACTCGTATTCAACATAGTACTGAAAGTCCTAGCCAAAGCAATTAGACAACATAAAGAAAGAAAAGGCATCCAAACTGGCAAGGAAGAAGTAAAATTCTATTATCAGATGACGTGATACTATATATAGAAAACTAAAAACTCCACCAAAAAACTACTAGAACTGGTAAATGGATTAAGTCAAGTCATAGGATACAAAACTACTGTACAGAAATCTGTTACATCATTATATGCTAATAATGAAACAGCAGAAATTAAAATTAAGAAATCAGTCCCATTTATAATTACACCAAAAACAATAAAATATCTAGGAATAAACTTCATGAAAGTGGCAAAAGACCTATACTCTGAAAACTATAAAACACTAATTAAGGAAATTCAATGATGCAAAGAAATGAAAAGATATTCAATCCATGCTTATGGGTTGGAAGAACAAATATTGTTAAAATATCTATACTACCCAAAGTAATCTATACATTTAATGCAATCCCTATCAAAATGCCAACAATGTTCTTCATAGAACTAGAACAAACAATCCTAAATTTTGTATGGAGCCACAAAAGACCTCAAATGGCTAAAGCAAACTTGAAAACAAAGCTGGAGGTTCCAGATTTAAAGTTATATTACAAAGAAGTAGTAGTTAAAACAGTTTGGTACTGGCATAAAAATAGACACAGAGAACAGTATAATAGAATAGAAACATCAGAAATAAATCTACAATTATATGGTCAATCTTGACAAAGCAGGAAAGAATATCAATGGGAATAAGACAATTTTTTAAGCAAATTGTTTTCAGAAAACTGGACAGCTACATGGAAAAGAATGAAACTAGACCAGCTTCTTTTGCCATACACAAAAATAAACTCAAAGTTGATTAAAGACCTAAATGTGAGACCAGGAACCATAGAAATCACAGGCGCTCATCTCTCTGACATCAGCCATAGCAACATTTTTCTAGGTAGGTCTCCCAAGGCAAGGGAAATAAAAGCAAAAATAAACTATTGGGACTACAACAAAATAAAAATATTCTTCTGCACAGCAAAGGAAATAATCAATAAAACTTAAAGGCAACCTATGGAATGGGTGAAGATATTTGCAAATGATATATCTAATAAAGGGTTAGTATCAAAATATATAAAGAGCTGATAAAACTCAACACCCAAAAAACAAGCCAATTTTAAAATGGGCAGAAGATAGCAACAGAAATTTCTCCAAAGATGACATACAGATGGCCAACAGACACATGAAAAGGTGTTCATCACTCATCATCAGGGAAATACAAATCAAAACCACAATAAGGTATCACTTCACACCTGTCAGAATGGCTAAAGTCAATATCACAAGAAACAATAAGCTGTGGCAAGGATATGGAGAGAAAAGAACCTTGGTGCACTGTTGGTGGGAATGCAAACTGGTACAGCCACTGTGGAAAATAGTGTGGAGTTTCCTCAGAAAGTTCAAAATAGACCTACCCTATAATCCAATCATGGCACTATCGGATACTTACTCAAGAAGTACAAAAACACTATTTCAAAAAGATACATACACTCTTATGTTTACTGCAGCATTATTTATTTATAATAGCCAAACTAAGGAAGCAGCCCAAGTGCCCATCAATAGATGAATGTGTAAAGAAGAGTTGGTACACACACGCATGTGCATACACATGATGGAATAATATGCAACCATAAAAAAGAATGAAATTTTGCCATTTGCAATGACATGGGTAAAACTAGAGAGCATAATACCAAGCAAAATAAGTCAGAGAAAAACAAATTCCAAATTATCTCACTTATGCGTGAAATATAAGAAACAAAACAAAAAAGCAAAGGAAAAAAGAAAGAGAGAGAGAGAGGAACCAAGAAATCAGACTCGTAACTACAGAGAACAAACTGATGGTGACCAGAGGGGAGGTGGGTGGAGAGATGGGTAAAATTGGTGGTGGAGATTAGAGAGTATACTTATGATGAAAAAAATAAAATAATTTAAAAAAATATCTGAAGGCACTTTCTGGTGAAATTCTAATGGCAAACATTACAGACTATAGGAAAGAGAACTATAAAATGATGCTGAGAATGTTCAGATTGGTGAGGCAAAAAGATGTAGGATACTTTATATTATTTTCTATTTTTAGTTTTCTTTACCTTCTCAATTCTTTTCCTTGAGTTCATCTGTATTCCTTTATATTTTCCCATGCTTTCTCCTTTATTTTCTAATTGCCCTCCTTTCTCCTAAACTCTAGATTTTTCTTACCCCAACTGATTTTTCATCTTTTCTCTCCTTTCCCAGAATTCTATCCTTCAACTAATTAAACAGTACATTTCACCATCTTCATTATTTTTGTCTTTCCTATCAGCATTGTAGGACTCCTGTCATTTCATATGATATCCCAGCAAATGTGCATTCATTTGTACTTATAGAATGTGTTGTTCACTATCCTTAGCATTTGTTAGCAAAGGTCTCTCATTAATAATTCTGACTTCACTTGGTACCAACAGGTTGATACGCAGTGTGCAGTGACATTTCAAACATATTAGAATTGACAGCAATTGCAGAAATAAAAACAGTTCTCCTCTGCTCATTCTATTTATTTTTCCTTAGATGAAAACTTAAATGAAACAAAGATGATGAGTAACTGAAAAGTCCTTTTATTTTTTTCTTTTTTTTTAAGATTTTATGTATTTATTTATTTATTTATTTATTTATTTAACAGAGAGAGAGAGAGATCACAATCAGGCAGAGAGAGAGGGGGGGAAGCAGCTCCCCGTGGAGCAGAGAGCCTGATGCGGGGCTCCGTTCCAGGACCCTGAGATCATGACCTGAGCTGAAGGCAGAGGCTTAACCCACTGAGCCACCCAGGTGCCCCTTTTTTTCTTTTAATGAGCAGAAATGTTAATACAATTCAAGTAAATTTATTTTAGAAGAGCATTTGGAATATTTTAACTATTTCAGTGTTATAATTTTTCAAACATCTTAATTTTTTGAAAAGATAAAAAAATGTAAATAATATTAAACATAGCATCCCATAATAACTTAAAATATATCCTTTAGTAGATCTGACATATTATGATCCATATTGAGATGGTACATATAAAGGCTTGGTGGCTAATTGCCAGGCCTCATGAGACTGATTGTATCATTATGAATCTTGACCATGTCACCTACTAGCTATGTAACTTTGGATGACTCATTAATATATTTTTCTTAGGTAAAAATATGTGGGCAATAGTACTCTTCTCATTGGCTTGTTGGGACAAGTAACATGTGTAAAGCATTTAAAACTGTGTCAAGTATATAGTAATGACTCACTAAAACTTTGCCATTGTTGTTGCTAACACTTTGATATGTTTAATGCTCATGGATGACCAAGACACAGAATGATTTCAGTCTTAACCATGATATCTCTTCTCTTTCTCTATGGATTAAACATCAATAAAGGCAAACTGATGAATGATATGGTTAATTAAGTGAAAGCTAGGTCAATTTGCCTAGTCCAATTTTTTTTCTTTAAATATCATAAATTTACATGTCATCTTCACATGGGGACCATGCTAATCTAATCTGCATCATTCCAACTTTAGTCTTTGTGCTGCTGAAGTGGGCTTTTCTCAGAATCTGCAGAATCTGAGCACTTTCTTTTCCTCTCAAAGCGGTACTGCCTAAAACTTCACGACATCACCTCAACATGGGGTCCTGTATACAACTGTCATCCTCTGACTTTGGCAACTCTGGGTTGCGAAAATACAAAGAACACTTTAAGATTGATTAACAATTTAACTGAATTTTATTGTTTTTTAACAAAAAAATTATATTTACTTAGAAGCAATTTTAAGTGAATTTTAAAATCTGATTTATTAGCTTATATAATATGTCACTTAATCCTTTAAAAATAAAGTAGGAATTAGGATAAGGATTAGATAAGTTTCCCAAGCTATTAAGTGTTGGTGCTAGAGTTTAAATTCTAGATCCTGACTCATTTTCCATTATGTTCTACTATTCCAGCTTGATTATGGACTGTTTGACTACAAAAATCATCATGGATAGAAAACTAAGATCACTAAGGCCTCCAACATTGTATTTTTGAGAATTACCTAACTACATTGTGAAGGAATGGATCTTTAGCTTCTTTAAGTAACAATTAATCCTGTCATTTACAAAAAAAAAAAAAAACTATATTTTTAAAAATAGTGCTTTGAGGCTGGGCCCTAATAACAACTTTTAATTATTCCACCTTATAGCCAAAACAATCATTAAACTGGACCCAAATGTGAAAGCACTGTCTGTTAAGTACATTTTAATAAAAGTTTATTTTAAAGAGTAAGGATTACAAATATCCAGTCTACTCAAATGGACTGCTGACACTATTTCTGACCAGGTTCTCTACTCTCTTTTCCCTTCCCCCAAACTCCATCCTCTCCTCTCTCTCTGGAAGCCTGTTTTTCATTCTTTTTTCCTACTCCCCAACCTCCTTAACACCTTCTACTCTCAAGAATGACACTCCTGGCGTGCCTGGGTGGCTCAGTTGTTAAGCATCTGCCCTCAGTTCAGATCATGATCCCAGACTCCTAGGATTGAGCCACACATCAAGCCTCCCTGCTCATCAGGAAGCTTGCTTCTCCCTCCCCGACTCCCAAGCTTGTGTTTCCTCTCTTGCTGTTGTAAGGGCCTATTTAGCCAAAACAGCTCCATTTCAGTTGAACAGCCATTTTGTTGTTTATGCAGTAAAATTTAAACTGATCCTGCCCACCCCCCGGCCCCCAGGGGACTTACTTAAAAGCAACTCAGGAAATCAGTCCCAGGTAACAAAGCCCAAATACAAGGGCGGGTCAGGCCAGGTGGAGACATCCAATCAGTGAAACATGCATACTGTCTCCCTAGCTACCAAGGAGTGTGGGTCCCGCCTTTTGGGCGCCAATTCTGACCAAGATGATAGGCTAGTTCAAATATCTACTAGGGTAAATTGTAATTCAATTGGTCACTTATGTGTGACCTAGCATGACTGTGCAGCTTTCTCTGTGTGTTACGATCTCATTGGCCACCTGTGTGTGGCCAGGCCCAACCACATGGCCTTTGCTCTATAAAAGTTAGCCTAAAAGGCAGGGAAGGGTTGCCTCTTTGTAAGAGAGGCCCTGGCTGGTCAGTTTGATTCTGGATGCTTGGCGCGAAATAAAGCTTTGCTTGACTTTCGCTTTGTATCAGTCCCACTCCTTTGATTACAGACCCAACACTGTGTCTCTCTCTGTCAAATAAATAAAATATTAAAAAAAAAAAAGAATGACACTCCCTACTTTTCAGATGAAATGTTTTCTCTCTTATTCTTTCCAAACTAAATTCTTCACATCAGCTCTTCAGATATTTATAATTCTTTACTTAGAAATATTATGCTTCCCAGAAGCGTGGGGAGGAGAAGAGAGAATTGAGGGCTGGAAGTAAGTGCATGTGTGCACACACATGGTATAAACTTGACTTGCAGCAATACTTGATAGCTTCTTCTCTTAAGAAAGTTAAAAAAATTAAAAAATCCTCTCCTTAACTGTCTGTACACTCTAGCATTCCTAAGTTGGTTAAATGAAGGAGGTCAAGGGAAGGACAAAAGAGAAAATAAAATTTATGTATTTTTGCCAAAAGTATACTAATGTCTTACCGTTTCAAATGTTTGTCTTCAGTAGACTCATAGCTAATTATTAAAAGAAGTGCTGTGACAAATACTAGAGGAGGAAATTGATGCATTCATAATAGACAATATAAAATAAATCATGGAGGTGGCAAGGCTAGAACTAAAGGCAGGACTTATGGACAAGAGGTAACTCACTTATAATAATAATCATAATACCTGTAAGTTTTCTCAAAACTGATTTTGAGGAGAGATTTATTCTTTTTGAACTACTCTATATAAGACCTTCTATTGTAACTACTTTTATAACTTGGATTAAAGACTAAGACTTTCCATATCAGAATTTCTCATGTTCCTCATTACCTTCCCTCATTTAAGAGGCTATAAAAAAATTCCATTTTCCCTATTATAGTTAATTTGTCCATGACACAAACTAAAGCTAAATTTTCCAAGCAAGTTTCTAAGTAAAAATAAAGGAAGTAATGAATGTGATGTATTAATTTGGGACATTGCTATTAAGAGTTGCCACTTATTATTTAAAATGTATTACACTCTTAATCTCACTTCAGTTTTTCTACTTTTTTTCTCTTCTTTCTCCCCAGTTTTAGTTTATCCATAAAAATAAATGTAGATACTTTTATCACCTTTGGTAAGATTCACTTAATTAAAACATCTCATCTAAAATAAAAATTTTAAATCCTTATTAATGAAAATGATTTCTCCTTGAGTCAAAATCAGCAGAATAGTATGCTATCATAAAAAGGGTAATATATTTCTGTATCATATAATGAGGAAAAACTAAAAGTAACTCCCGTTTTCTTTCTAGTCATTTTTTTTCATTCTTTTTCCAGTTTGGACTCTGTCCATGAAATAAAGAAAAGTGGCTATTCTATAGAAAAGCAATATCTCTTTGGAATAGGAGAGAATAATAGGATATGTGCTATCACCAAAAAGAATGAGAAAAATCTATCTTAAATATATGAAGCAATTTCTGATTTATATTTGTAACTGTGGAAAAATGCAGAATATATTGCTGGTTGCATATAAAGGGAAACACACACACGCACACACACACACACACACACATGTCTCTATATTCTTACATCATCTCTAAAAGAGTTGGTAAGTTTTTCCCTCTGGGGAGGGGTACTGCATAGCTTCCAGATACAGACAGAAGGATGAGATAGTCTTCATTGTATATACCATTGTATTTTTAATTTTCTTATCAAGTGCACATATTTCCTATTGAAAAAAATAAACATTTATAAAGAAGATATCTTTTGCTATGCAGAAAAAGTTTGGCACTCAGTATTAATGAGACCCAATGCTAATTTTATTGCTCAGCTAGATTTGGGACAGATCCAAGAGTTTTACAAACTCTCAGAAAGTTTTATTTGTTGTAAGCCCATAAATTTACACTTTTTAAAATATAAGCACTAACATTCCTATGTAATATGTAACCTGAATGAAAAATTGCTTTCATGATGTATTAAGCTATACATCATCAGGGCCAGCTGTCACTCTGATGATGTATTGGTGCAATAAATCTCAAGGTGTGACACATTGAAAAAGTATTACTCAAAAAAGAATGGTCTCCAAGTTAAAAACTGATCCAACATAAAATTCAAAGAGAAAACTATAGAGAAACAATTTATCTGTTGCCAAGAAGTGTTATGCAAGGAAAGATATCTTCTCAGGGCATTTCTGTTTTGAACATTACAACTTTAGCAGGCTCAGGGGAAATCAAAACAATGTGCCCCTTTTGCCAGTATCCAAAATTGATCCTGGAGATAACTGGTTAAGAGCACACCCAAGGCGACTTCTGAGGAAAAAAGATGTTGCGATGAACACTGAAGTTTTAAAGGTGGTATGGGAAGGGAAAAAAATAACTGGGCATGGGAAGCAGTTCAGAAGATGGTGCACGTGTCATTTATAGGAGAATTTGAACTGAAAGCTAAGAGCTGGAAAACTACAATGGAATACAGAAACCACGTCAAGGATGCAATGGAGAATGGGGGGAGGATGAAGTAGGATATCACAGGACAATTGAGAAAGAGTTTAGAAGATTCTCTCCATATTAGACACTGACATAGAGGAGGGAATTTCATAGGTTGATTCAGAAATTTGCCATTTGTTAATCATTTGACCTTGGAAATTTTGAAATACAGTTCTGGCATTCAAATTAGAGAAATTTGGGATAGAGATGTAAAATGCTCGCTTTCATCCATTACAAGTTACCAAAGAAAGTTTCTGCACAAATTTATCTCTCATTGAGTCATTTAATTAAGCAAATACATAATGTGATCTTTTAGATGTCATCCCACTCACAGGCAAGGGGAACATCTCACAATTCATTCATTCATTCATTATTAGACATTGTCCATTGTGTTTCAGGTACTGTGACCAGCCCCACAGAAACATAAATGAACACAATAGAAATAGTAATGCTTTGTTTTTGCTCATGCTTTGTCCCCCTTTTGTATCCTTTATCTAACAACATCCCCTCAATCATTCAATGGTACCTCATGTTTCTTGTGCCCCAGGTCCAATCATCCATGGCCATATCAGCCCAAGATATATCCCTTTTCTGAGGTGTGCTGAATTTTCAGAATTGAATGAGACATTCTAAACTAGTTCCACATTTCAATTTAAAAATAAGAAAATTATGGCCTACAAAGATCAAGTGCCTTACATGTTTGGGGGACATGGTTATCAAGTTAAAACCTTGAACCAGGTCTTCTTTAACAAGAATTTGTCCACTTCATCATACCTGCATATTTTCATGGCTATGCCACTTACTTGGCATACACTCTCTGTTTTATTTTTGTATGTATGACTTATGCTATTCCCAACTAAAGAGGCCATTTTTGAGTCTAAAGACTATGTCTCCTTTATCTATGTACATTGTTCCCTTCCAACTCAGGCCCTCATGGTCTTCTTGACAGAGGGATGTGACTGCAAATGTGATTGGACTTTCCTAAATCACTAATTTCTAAGAGAGGAACAGTGCCAAATGGTGCTCTCTGATAGCCCCAGTCGTGCCACTTTCCTTTTTTTTTTTTTTTTTTAATACATTGAGAGTCTCTTCTAACATCACATTATGAAAAAGAATTCCATCTATATTTGGAAATGTGGTAAAAAGCACTCAAAAGGAAGGCATTGAGCTCCGGGAAAGAACTAGTAGATCAACTATTAAGCTGCCCAGTTCTTCCAGATTGATATCTTTTGATCTAGAAAGAAAAAAATCTTGGGTATGATTTGAAAAACACACTTAATAAAATGGCCCCTGAAAATCCTAATGCTGAACCTGACTGAAATATTTGAGATAGGAAAGTAAGCCAGTGATCCAGACAGCTCAGTGGCAACAGATAGAAAGCCTTTGGCTGTAAGGATGGTTTCGCTAAGGAGTGAACTCCTATAATCAGCTCTCGTTAATGAAATTGAGGATACTGCCACAAATTTCTGCAGGATTATTTTGAAGATATCAACTTAATACAAATATTAATTACTTTTACACATAAGAAACACTTTCCACTCTTCCCCTGTTCCAGGTTTCCTTTGAAAATCCAATTATATAGAAACGCAGTTTTAATTATAATATTGATTTTACTTCTTTGCTAGGAGTGGGACTAATTCAATTAGTTGTAATTATGTGCATAGAGTGGCCGGACTAATCTTTCAGGATGTTGGCCCACTAACTTCAAACCGCTTTTCTTCATATCCAAGTCAGAGAGAAACATTCAGTCTCTGAAAGGCCTGAAATTGTGCAGACCTTTAAGAAAGGAAAATGAGGAAGAAGATGCAATAGTCTCTTAAAAAACTTGACAGTTTGACAGTGGCTTTTCAGATGCAAAACTGTGCAAATCAGATTTTATGTAGCCTTTGCAATTAGCAACTGTGGCAGGATTTAAAGAACTTTTATAAGAAGCAAGAGGAAGACTAACAAAATAAGTAAAGAAGAAATAACGTTAAGTGGCAACAACTATTTTCCTATTAAAAAATCAAAGTAAGATCAAATGAAATAAGTAGCTTTAATAATTTATATAAAAAATGTTTTTGAGCAGGGTGTTTTGTAGGAATAAGAGGGGAAATGATAATGTCAAAGTAAATTGTACTAGACTATTAAACAGAGAAGATTTTACTCAAGGCTCTTGTAATAGGAGAGAGAGGAAAACTCTGATTTCAGTTCTACTGAAGCAAAGGGCAGAATGGGACAATTTCAGGCCATCTCTGTTTGCTAATTTGTTTACCCAAAGAAAGAATAACTTTCTTATATCTTCATCACACGAGATGGTTTTATAGCTTTAAACAAAGTGCCCACCCAACTTAGACTCTTAATTCTCCCCACAAAGATTGGGAGAGAGAGGCCTCATCTTCCCTGATGATTGTATTTCAAAAGAATGTCTCCCAAGTCCCTGAGAAAGACAGCCCTGGGTATAAAACTGGCAAGAGGCCTTGAAAAAGGTTTATGTCTCAAAGGTAGAGAAAAAGTTTATAGTGACAAGTTCCTAATGTAAATACTCAAAGAAAAGGATGGTTAGAGGCCTAGAGGAGTCAGGCGAAGGCTGTCTAAAGTTTGGTCAAGCTGAAGGGATCACTAAGACCCTCCTGGTCAGTACTCTTAAAGAACATGAAATGTTTCTTTGAATACAAAAATTCAGGGCCCTTGCACTCCAACTGAAAAAAAAAATCGTGAAAATACTAACAATGAAGAACTTACTTGTGTGTCCCTTAATCTTTGTTCACATTTACTTCTCCTCTATACCTTGAGAAAAATACAGTGACCTCTGGTGTAAGTTGTTCTGTTTGGAAACCAAGGTATCTGTGCAAGCCGCATCTCTGTCACTTACTGGCTCTGAGATTTTAACAAATTAAAGTCACTTTCTTTCTCTGATTTTATTATCTCATCTACAAAATGAAAGACTTATTTCTTATAAATTCATAGGAATTAAATAATTTGACATGCTAGGATAACTGTATGTCATAGCCATTTATATTTTACTTGCACTTTACTTACCTATATACCCTTGCAAAACTCTAATTTTAAAAATAGATATTATTTAAATTGATTCCATGGATTGTTATCAGTATAAAGTCATTTTCTCATTTAATAATAATAGTTTTGGTCCTGGCTTTTCAGTTAGTACACATCACTTTATTTTACTGGATCTTGCTTCTAGCTCAGTGTTCAATTTTTGTCTTATTCCTGATTTTATGAAAATTTGTCTAGAGTATCACCTTTACTCATTATGTTAGAGTTTGACTTGATACTTATATTACAAGTTTACTATAAAGTTTTTTTATTATTATTATTTTCTGATTTAGAGTTGCTAGCCTAAGGACAGAATCTGAGTTCTTCTTGATTCTGTATCTTGCTCTAAAGAGAAGATTCTTCTCTGTTAAAAACAAACATTTCAGCACTTTATATATATATATACATATACATATATGTATATATACATATATACATATATGTATATAAACAAACATTTCAGCACTTTATATATATACATATACATATATGTATATATACACATATACATATATGTATATACATATATGTATATATGTATCTGACTTCCTTAACACACATAA
>RCUC01124778.1:0-26406 GCA_003697995.1 Taxidea taxus jeffersonii | reverse complement strand
AAAAAATGGATAAAACACCCTGACAATTTACAATCTGCACACCTCAGGGACAAGAGAAAATCCTGAAAGCAGCTCAGGACGTGTGCTCTGTAACCTAGAAGAGTAGTAACATTAGATTAGTAGCAGACCAACCCACAGAGATCTGGAAGGCCAGAAGGACTCGCATGATATGTTCAGGTCGCTAAATGAGAAAAATATGCAACCAAGAATACTTTATCTAGCTAGACTGTCATTCAAAATAGAAGGAATGATACAACCTTCCAGGACAAACAGAAACTAAAAGAATTTGTGATCACCAAACCAGCCCTACAAGAAATACTAAAAGGGATCCTTCAGGCAAAGAGAGAGGCCAAAAGGAACACAGACCAGAAAAGAACAGAGACAATATACAGTAATAGTCACTGTACAGGTAATGCAGTGGCACTAAATTCATATCTTTCAACAGTTATTCTGAGTGTAAATGGGCTAAATGGCTATCACACACAGGCTATCAGACTGGAATAAAAACCAAGACCTGGGCACTTGGGTGGCTCAGTGGGTTAAAGCCTCTACCTTCAGCTCAGGTCATAACCCCAGGGTCCTGGGATCCAGCCCTGATTCGGGCTCTCTGTTCAGCAGGGAGCCTGCTTCCCCCCTCTCTTTCTGTGCCTTCCTCTCTGCCTACTTGTGATCTCTGTCTGTCAAATAAATAAATAAAATCTTAAAAAAAAAAAAAAAAGACCCATCAATTTGCTGTCTGTAAGAGACTCATTTTAGACCCAAGGACACCTCCAGATTTAAAGTGAGGGGGTGGAGGGACACCTGGGTGGCTCAGTCAGTTAAGCATCTCCCTTCAGCTCAGGTCATGATCCCAGAGTCCTGAAATGGAGTCCCACATCAGGCTCCTTGCTCAGCAGGGAGCCTTTTTCTCCCTCTGCTTGCTGCTCCCTCTGTCTGTGCTTTCTCTCTTGCTCTTCCTTTCTCTGATGAATAAATAAATAAACAAACAAACAAGATCTTTTTAAAAAATAATAAAATAATAAGAAATTAAGTGAGAGGATGGAAAACTATTTATTGTCCTAATGGACATCAAAAGAAATCTGGGGTGGCAATCTTTATATCAGACAAATTAAATTTTAAACAAAATACTGTAATAAGAGATGAGGAAGGGCATTATATCATAATTAACGGGTCTATCCAACAAGATCCAACAACTATAAATATTTATGGTCTGAACATGGGAGCAGCCAATTCTATAAACCAATTAATAACAAATAAAGAAACACATTACTAACAATACAGTAATAGTAGGGGACTTCAACACCCCCCTCATTGCAAAGCACAGATCATCTAAGCAGAAGATTAACAGGGAAACAAGGGCTTTGAATGGCACACTAAATCAGATGGACTTCACAGATATATTCAGAACATTCCATCCTAAAGGAACAGAATACACATTCTTCTTGAGTGCACATGGAACATCCTCTAGAACAGATCACATCCTGGGTCACAAATCAGGTCTCAACCAGTAACAAAAGATTGTGATCATTCCCTGCATATTTTTGGAATACAACACTTTGAAACTGGAACTTACTCACAAGAGGAAAGTTGGAAAGAACTCAAATACATGGAGGCTAATACATTTAAAAGAGTCCTATTAAAGAATGAATGGGTCAACCAGGAAATTAAAGAAAAATTTTAAAAACTAATGAAAATTAAAACACAACTGTTCAAAATCTTCGGGATGCAGTAAAAGTGGTCCTAAGAGGAAATTATATAGCAATACAAGCCTTTCTCAAGAAACAAGAGAGGACTCAAATATACAACCTAACTGTATACCTAAGGAAGTTGGAGAAAGAAAAGCAAGTAACGCCCAACCACAGCAGAAGAGAAATAATAAAGATTAGAGCAAAAATCAATGAAATGGAAACCAAATGAACAGTAGAACAGATCAGCAAAACTAGGAGCTGGTTCTTTGAAAGAATTAATAGGATCAATAAACCCCTAGCCAGACTTATCAAAAAGAGAATGGGCCCAAATAAATGAAATCATGAGTGAAAGAAGAGAGATAACAACCAACACCTAAGAAATACAATTTTAAGAACATATTAGAAACAACTATATGTCAACAAATTAGGCAATGTGGAAGAAATGGATGTATTCCTAGAGTCGTATAAACTACCAAAAGTGAAACAGGAAGAAATAGAAAACCAGAACAGACCCATAACCAGCAAGGAAACTGAGGCAAGTTCCTAGGGCCGGATGACTTCCCAGGGGAATTCTACCAAACATTTAAAGAACAATTAATATCTACTCTTCATAAGCTATCTCAAAAAACAGAAATAGAAGGAAAACTTCCAAACGCTTTCTATGAGGTCAGCATTACCTTGATTCCAAAACCAGACAAAGACACCACTAAAAAGGATGATTACAGACCAATATCCCTGATGAATATGGATGCAAAAATTCTCAGCAAAATACTAGCCGACAGAATCCAACAGTATATTAAAATGATTATTCACCACGACCAAGTAGGACTTGGTCCACCCCAAAATTGTTAGACCTCATACAGGAATTCGGCAAGGTGGCAGAATATAAAATCAATGCACAGAAACCAGTTGCATTTCTATATACAAACAATGAGACAGAAGAAAAAGTAAGGAGTCAATCCCATCTACAACTGTACCCAAAACCACAAGATACTTAGGAATAAACCTAACCAAAGAGGCAAATGATCTATACTCAGAAAACTACAGAACACTCATGAAAGAAATTGAGGAAGACACAAGGAAATGGAAAAATGTTCCATGCTCATGGATTGGAAGAACAAGTATTGTTAAAATGTGTAGGCTACCCGGAGCAATCTACACATTCAATGCAATCCTTATCAAAATACTATCAACTTTTTTCACAGAACTGGAACAAATAAAATTTGCATGGAACCAGAAAAGACCTCAAACAACCAAAGGAATGTTGAAAGAGAAAACCAAAACTGGTAACATCACAATTCCAGACTTCAAGCTGTATTACAAAGCTGTAATCATCAAGACAGATGGTATTGGCACAAAAACAGACACACAGATCAATGGAACAGAATGGAGAACCCAGAAATGGACCCTCAGCAAGATGGTAAAATGATCTTTGAGAAAGAAAGAAAAAAAATCTAAGAGAAAAAGTCTCTTCAAATGGTATTGGGAATTTTGGACAGCCACATGCAGAAGAATGACACTGGACCATTTCCTTACACAATACACAAAAATAAACTCAAAATGAATGAAAGACCTAAATGTGAGACAGGAATCCATCAAAATCCTAGAGAAGAACACAGGCAGCAACCTCTCTGACCTCAGCTTCAGTGACTTCTTGCTAGACAAGTCTCCAAAGGCAAGGGAAACAAAGGCAAAAATAAACTACTGGGACTCCATCAAGATTAAAACCTTCTGCACAGCAATGCTAACAGTTGAAAAACCAAAGGACAACTGACAGAATAGGAGAAGATATTTACAAATGACATATCAGATAAAGGACTAGTATCCAAAATCTATTAAGAACTTATCAAACTCAACACCCAAAGAACAAAAAATCCAATCAAGAAATGGGCAGAAGACATGAACAGACATTTCTCCAAAGAAGACATCCAAATGACCAACAAACACATGAAAAAGCACTCAACATCCCTCAGCATCAGGGAAATACGAATCAAAACCACAATGAGGTATCACCTCACACCAGTCAGAATGGCTAAAATTAACAAGTCAGGAAATGACAGATGTTGGCAAGAATGTGGAGAAAGAGAAAACCTCCACACTGTTGGTGGGAATGCAAGCTGGTATACACACTCGGGAAAACAGTATGGAGGTTCCTCAAAAAGTTGAAAATAGAGCTACCCTATGACCCAGCAACTGCATTACTGGGTATTTACCCCAAAGATACAAATGTAGTGATCCAAAGGGGCACTTACCCCCCAATGTTTATAGCAGCATGTCCACAACAGTCAAACTATGGAAAAAGCCCAGATATCCATCAGCAGATGAATGGATAAAGAAGATGTGGTGTACACACACACACACACACACACACAGAAATATTACACCACCATCAAAAAAAAGAAATCTTGCTAGTTGCAATGATGTGGTTGGAACTAGAGGTGGTGTGCTAAGCAAAATAAGTCAATCAGAGAAAGACCATATAATCTTATTGATAGGTGGAATTTAAGAAACAAAACAGAGGATCATAGGAGAAGAGAGGAAAAAATAAAACAAAACAAAACCAGAGAGGGAGACAAATCATAAAAGGCTCTTAATCATAGGAAACAAACTTAGGGTTGCTGCAGGGGAGCGGGGTGGAGGTATGGAGTAACTGGGTGATAGACACTAGGGGTAACTGGGTGACAGACACTAAGGTGGGCATGTGATGTAATGAACACTGGGTATTATGTAAGACTGATAAATCACAGACATATACCTCTGAAACCAATAATACACTGTATGTTAATTAATTGAATTAAAATTTTTAAAAAGGCACAGGGAAAAATATTCATTTATTTATTTATTTAAGGGAGAGAGAATGTGTGTGTGTGCCCACACATGCGCATACAAGCAGGGAAGGAACATAAGGGAAGGGAACGGGAGAGAGATAATACCAATATCAGACTCCACAACAAGTTCAGAGCCCACACGGAGCTCGATTCCACATACCTGAGATCATGACCTGAGCCAAAACCAGAAATCAGATGCTTAACTGACTGAGCTACCCAGGCATCCCAAGCTTCCAGTGTTGGAAAAACTCGACAGCTACATGTAAAATAATGAAACTGACCACTGTCTTACATCATACACAAAAATTAACTCAACATGGATTAAAGACTTGAATGTGGGGCCAGCTGGATAAAGTGACTGTCCTCAGCTCAAGCCATGATCCTGGACCCAGGACTGACTCCCGCCTAGGGCTTCCTGCTCAGCAGTGAGTCTGCTTCTCCCTCTGACCCTCCCCCTTCTCCTGCTCTCTCTCCCTCATTCTCTCTCAAATAAATAAATAAAATCTTTAAAAATAAATAAATAAATAAAGACTTGAATATAAGACCCGAAACCATAAAATTTCTAGAAGAAAACAGTTGGTTAGGTCCTTGACATCGGTCTTAATGATACATTTTTTTTTGGATCTGACCTCAAAAGAAAGGGAAACAAAAGCAAAAATGAAGAGGATTACATCAAACTAAAAAGGAAACATCAATAATAAAACAAAAGACACCATCAATAATTCTTAAGGGCAACCTACTGAATGGGAGGAGATATTGGCAAGTGATACATTCAGTAAGGTGTTAATATTCAAAAAACATAAAGAACTCATACAACTCAGTAACCAAAGAAAACAATCATTAAAAAACGGGTAGAGCAGCTGGATAGACATTTTTCAAAAAAAGACAAATAGATGGCCAGAAAGCACATGAAAAGGTGCTCACCATCATTAATCACAGGGCATTACAAATCAAAAACACTGAGAGATCACCTTACATATGTCTGGATGGCTATTACCACAAAGATAAGAAATCACAAGTATTGCTGAGGTTGTCGATAAAAGGGAACCCTCGTGCACTGTTGGGAATGTAAATGCAACAGCCACTATGGAAAAGTTTGGAGGTTCCTCAAAAAATTAAAAGAACTATTCTATGAGCCAGCACTTCCACTACCTCCTGAGTGTCTACCCAAGGTGGGGGGCAGGGAAGCACTACTAAATCAACAAGGTACATGCACTCTGACATTTACTGCAGCATGGTATCCAATATCCAAGATATGGAAGCAGTGTAAGTGTCCATCGATAGATGAATGGATAAAGAATGTCTCACACAGGAGCGTGCACACGTGCACACACACATAAATACTACTCAGCCATAAAAAAAGAATGACATCTTACCATGTGCCACAATATGGATGGACCTACAGGGTATTATGCTAAGTGAAAGAAGTCAGACAGAGAAAGACAAATACCAGATGATTTCACTTAAGTGTGGAATCTAAAAAAGAAAACAAAACAGAACCCAGGCATAGAGATACAGAGCACAGACTGATGGTTGCCAGAGGGAAGGGGCAACAGTGGGAGTGCAAACAAGTCAAGAAATACAAAGTTCCAGTTATAAAAAAAAATAAATCATAGGGATGTAATATACAGCATAAGAAATATAGTCAATAATACTGCATCACACTTTGATGACACGTTTTACTAGACTTACAGTGGTGATCATTTTGCAATGTATACAAATGTTGAATCAGTCTGTTGTACGCCTGAAACTAATACTATATATGTCAACCATACTTCAATAAAAAAAGAAAGAGAATCTAATATTTAATGCCTAGAAATGAAAAAAATAACAACAAATTAAAGATAAGAAAGTAAAACAATCAGATGAAAGAGTTCAAATGGCTATATCCTGAAGCAGGAAAAAAGGGGTTGTTTTTATGACAAGACTTACAGAACTATTTAACTCTAAATTAAATCATGGACATGTATAATAAGAATAAAATTGTTTAAAGTATGAGAGCTTAAATTAAAACAGTGTGAAAGCTTATGAAAACATGGCAATAAAATAGTTTACAGAAATGTTAATAAACTGCTCTATCTTTAAAATCAAAGCATACTATGCAATATATTTATGACATCATATTTACAGTACACCAAAGATCAGTAAGCCAAAGTCAGCTATATATATTGAGACTTCTCATCCTAATGGTCTATTAGCTAGCTAGTGGCTGCTATTGCTTAGCTCTACTATCAAATTATTTCAAAAAGATTCATTCGCCTTAGAAACTGCCAGATTCAATCAACTTGATAAAACAATGGCCTTTGAGAAAACCAAAAGCAATCAAATTCCGATCACCAGTAATTTAAGCATGAGCTTATGGCACCCAAGCACAGGGCAATTATTACTCTAAATGAAAGCTAACAAGAACAGCCTGTAGTCACTAGTGTGATGTCAGAAAGGCCCATATGAAAATAATCAGATGCAGTCAAGCTTGGGAACAGAAGGCAGAGAAAGGGCTATATGAAACTCCAGGAGTGGTGCAATTAAAAAAAAAAAAAAAGCCCCTTTAGCCCTACTACTGTAAAAATGACATTTTTGCATTACCTGGGATTCAGCAATGCTCCCCAGTACCTGCAATGGACTTCAACTTCAGCCATTTAAAACTGTGAAAGGGGGGCGCCTGGGTGGCTCAGTGGGTTAAATAAAGCCTCTGCCTTTGGCTCAGGTCACGACCCCACAGTCCTGGGATCAAGCCGCATCAGGCTGCTTCCCACCCACCCCCCCTCTGCTTGCCTCTCTGCCTACTTGTGATCTCTGTCAAATAAATTTAAAAAAACAAAACAAAACTGTGAAAGGATAACACAAATCAGTGAAAACCACGAAAGAGGGGAAAAAGAAAAAAATGCGTAAAACTGCAAAAATCTCTCATCACCCGAAGTTTCTTGTTTGAACTAAGTGAAATGTAAGTATCAGAACTGCCATTAGAAAAAGGGAAATGTAAGTATCAGAACTGCCATTAGAAAAAGGAACAAATGTATTAAGGTTAGCAGGATTTCTCATATATACAAATATGCAAAGTATTTACTGATAAAATGATAAAATGTTCTGAGTTGTAACTTACTCATGCTTGAACAGTCAACCTATAAATGCTCAAAACTCTAAGCACTTCATAAAAGCATATGCTTCAGATTCAACAGCAACTGCAACACTGTTTACTCATATTTTAGGAAAAATATGAAATAATAGAGAGCAAAACCCTGGTAGAGCTCTCTCAGACTCTCAGACTTTCCATGAGAAAAGCAATAAATATGTTAAAACTAATAAGTGAAAAGCTTCAGAATCTATAAGGCATTTTTACAGCTCCAGGTATGCCATCTGCTTCCCAAACATATTCATTATTTGCATTAAATTATCAGTTTATTATCTGTATTAAAATATCAGCAACAAGGGGCGCCTGGGTGGCTCAGTGGGTTAAAGCCTCTGCCTTCGGCTCAGGTCCTGATCCCAGGGTCCTGGGATCGAGCCCCACATCAGGCTCTCTGCTCAGCGGGGAGCCTGCTTCCCTTCCTCTCCCTCTGCCTGCCTCTCTGGCTACTTGTGATCTCTGTCTCTCTGTCAAATAAATAAATAAAATCCTTGGGAAAAAAAATATCAGCAACAAGAAATTCAATTAAATGTTTCATTTTATAAAACCCTCCTTTACAGACTATTATCTGTGCAGCTCTTGGAGAAAATTAGTATTTTCCTAATAAGCTATTAATATTTTAAAACTTAATTCTGTGACCATTAAGCACACAACAAAAAATTTTTTTATTCTTTTTTATATGACTATTAAGTTCTAGATGGAATACTATGCAGCCATCAAAAGAAATGAAATCTTACCATTTGCGACGACATGGATGGAACAGAGCGTATTATGCTTAGCGAAGCAAGTCAACTGGAGAAAGACAACTATCACATGATCTCCCTGATATGAGGAAGTGGAGATGCAATGGGGGTGGGGGTTAAGGTGGTACAAAAAGAAAAAATGAAACAAGATGGGATCGGGAGGGAGACAAACCAAAAGAGACTCTTAATGTCATAAAACAAACTGAGGGGGGTGGAGGGGTAGAGGGGTTGAGAGAGGGTGGTGGGGTTACATTATATGTTTAAATAAAAAAGCTTAAAGAAAAAAAAATAAACACATATTCACACACTAACATTCACACAAACATATGCACTTAGCATATGAAATGTAGAAATTGAGACTTAAAAGAGATCAGTTAACGATGTAGGGCAGAGCATTTAATAAATTTTTTCATTATTTGTGCTAAAAAAAGAAGCTCCATTCTAAATGATAACATAAAATGTATTATTCTACCCTTTTAAAATAAAAGAGTAAAAAGACTGATAGTAATGGAAGCAAGCACCTAACTACTTTGTTAGAAATAAAGAGGGGGGCTCCTGGGTGGTTCGATTGTGAAGCATCTGCCTTTGGCTCAAGTCATGATTCAGCCCTGCATCGGGCTCCCTGCTCGAGCCTGATGGGAAGCCTAGTACTCCTTCTCCCACTCCCCCTGCTTGTGTTCCCTCTCTCGCCTGTGTCTCTGTCGAGTAAATAAAATCTTGAAAGAAAGAAATTAAGGAAGGAAGAGGGGAAAGGGAGGGAAGGAGGAAGGGAGGAAGAAGAAGGAGAAAGAAAGGGGACAGAAATTTTTTGGAAGAATCTTTACCATTAACTTGTTTACTTTGGGAGCACCTGGGTGGCTCAGCCGGTTAAGCATCTGACCCTTGATCTCAGCCCAGGTCTTAATCTCAGGGTCGTGAATTCAAGCCCCACACTGAGCTCCACGCTGGGCATTGAGCCTACTTAAAAAAAATTAAAAATTAAAAAAAAAACTTGTTTACTTGGTATTAATATGAAAAGCCCAAGAAACCAAGAAGTCTTCTTGATTATTATTCTTAAGTGAAATGGTGGTAGGGATGCAAGGAAATCGGTACTCTCACTCACTGCTACTGGGCGCAATTTACAGTGGCAGGAAGGAAACATGCCTGGCATATATATAAATCCTGAAAAAGGGTAAGGCAAGAAGGTCTCTACAAAACTGTGAGATGGTTTTCTCTTCCCAGCAGACATCGAAAGGGGAGGATCCTTGAGTCCCCACCGGCAAGCAGGCCGGGTGGCAGCATCTGCCAGCCAGTCGCTGGGCTCTTTGAGGTGCAACAAAGCCTATGAGATGAAGAAGACTGAAGGTCGTCCTGATGTTTTCCAGAACCCCCCAAAGGATGGCTGTAATAAAAGCACTAGGAGCACAACTGCATGTAGGTAGATGCAGATGAATATTCAAGTTCATAACTACCGTGGTTAAAATTGTTCATTGCCTCAAAGGTATGCAATTTAGAAGGAAAAATGAAGAATTGGTCAAGAAGACATGAATTGAAACAGATGATGCAAATTAATATTTTATTTAACACTGATCACCTCACAATAAGTTATGAAGAAAAATACATGTTTGAATACTTGTAATTGCTGGGCAATAAAGACTAGTATCTTTAAATATAAAAAAAAATTGTGAGATAAAGATCCAATAAACAGATGTTCTAAACCTTTCTGTGCATGGTAGCCACCTATGTATATTTCCCAAGAAGTCTCCTGAAGGTCAAAATTAGAGCAGAATAAAAGGAATCATTCACACCTCCATCTACCACCATGAAAATACTTGAAAATGTTACTGATTTAAACAAAATTTTTGTTACTGAGTATGTAATATATACTAGGCACTGTGCTAGGTGGTAGAGATGTAAACACAGCTTCTGAAATTGCAAGGTCACACATTCTGATGAAGAAGAAAGGCCTGAAACTGCCAAGTACGGTATCTTTTCCATGAGGAACATGAAGGAATCTGAAATGATAGGGGGCACAGGGCAGAGAAAAGAAGTTGACTCCTGAACTGAAGCAATGTGGGTGGGACGGAGAAGGGCAGTCCAGCCAGAAGAACAGGAAGAGCATTTAAAATGCAGGCAGCCCAGGGAGAAATGCCATGTTGAGAGAAATGCAAATCGGGCCACCTGGGTGGCTCAGTGGGACGAAGCAGGTGACTCTCGATTTGATTTTGGCTCCGTCCTGATCTCAGGGTCGTGAAGCCAGGGACTCTGCAAAAGGTATGAACCCTGCTTAAGATTCTCTCTCTCCCTCTCCATCTGCCCCTCCCCCGCCAAAATAAAAAATAAAAAATAAAAGAAAGAAATGCAAATAAAGTGGCTGGGCTCCGTGGGGGGAAGGACACAGAAGAAGACTCAAATGAGACCGGAAGGTAAGCAAACACATCACAGAGGCTGCCTTGGGACTTTTGCCAACCACTTCCAGCATACTCCAGTCTCCACCTGAAAAACCCGAGTGAACTGCGGGAAGAAAATGGTCCAAACACCCTGGAAAATAAAACAGTCAACAAACCCTATGAAACTTACTGTCCAGAAGGGGAGAAAAGCCTTAATTAATAATTAAAACAATCACCGATGTACAAAGACAACCAAGGGACCTAACCTCCTTGAGAGCAGTTAAAAAAAGAAATCCCCGACAACTGTCAAAAATGATAAGGCAGACTTTATTAAGGAGCAATGAGCTAAATACAGGAACCAGTGCAATGGGATTCTACACTGGGGGGCAACGCACAGGTGGAGACTGGGCTCAAATCTGAACACAGCGTGTGCCAGTGGGAATTCCAGCAAGTGGGAGCAGGGTGCCGGGATGAGCTGACAGAAAATTACCAGGAGAAAACATCAGGCTTAGAAGGGGTCTGGCTAAACTGGCCCAACAGGATCCTTGCTGAAGACAGGCCAGGTGATCAAACACCTCCTGAGGGACAGCAGAGGATGAGGAACTAAATCAGATACTGAAATCGCGGGAGGGGGCTTCTGGTTAAACTGAACAAGCAGGATTCCTGCTAAAAGCAAACTTCATACGGAAGTGCACAGGTGAGCCTAGGAGAAGGTTCAAGAGCCTGACTAAAGTCTGGTCAAGCACTGAATCTGGCAGGGCCTCACAGAGTCTCAAGAACAGAGGTAGTGTTATATAGAATCTCAAGGATTTTTCTACTTTACCTTGTTCCAAATCATCTAACTCAATACACGGGCATCATCCACTCACTATTATCTAAAGCTTCCTAAACTTGAATGTGCTTTTCACATAGGAATCTTAAAATTCATTCTAATTCAAGGTTTCAGGCCTGCAATCTTGCATTTCTAACATACTCCTAAGTGATGCCAAAGCTCCATGCCTTAAGGACCTAGAGTAGACTTACTGAGAGCTATAATTAATGAGAGATACTGATCTCCTCAGTCCTGGGGGTAGCACTCTGTCACCAGAGAGCCAACAGCAGCCCTTTTTCCCAACTGTGTTATAAAATGACAGTGGTGCTTTTTTCTAAATGTTGAATGGCATTAAAAAATTGTAATAATGGGGGGCGCTTGGATGGCTCAGTGGGTTAAAGCCTCTGCCTTCGGCTCAGGTCATGATCCCAGGCTCCTGGGATCGAGTCCCACTTCAGGTTCCTTACTCAGTGGGGATCCTGCTTCTCCCTCTGCCCCCGCCTGCCACTCCTCCTGCTTGTGCACTCTCTCGCTCTGATAAGTGAAATCTTAAAATACTAACAAAGTTATATATAGTTATCACTAGACAATACAGTCCCAACACCCAAATTATGTTCCCACTTAACAAAAGCTAAAATCAATACATCTCAGTTGAGGCACATTTTGGTTCCCAAATGTCTAACAACTTAGAATTGTACTTTTGGAATAGTTTGGCTATAACTGTAGTTTGGAAAAAAAAATTTTTAAATTTTGGTTCTTGATAACTTTTCATTTCCCAAATTAAAAACTGCAAGGCCGGGGTGCACCTGGGTGGCTCAGTGGGTTAAAGCCTCTGCCTTCGGCTCAGGTCATGATCTCAGGATCCTGGGATCGAGCCCCACATCGGGCTCTCTGCTCGCAGGGAGTCTGCTTCCTCCTCTCTCTCTCTCTCTCTGCCTGCCTCTCTGCCTGCTTGTGATCTCTGTCTGTCAAATAAATAAATAAAATGTTTAAAAAAAAAAACAAACTGCAAGGCCGGAGTACCTGGCTGGCTCAGTCGGTAGAGTTGGAGCCGCATGCTGGAGTCAGAATTTACTTTTAAAAAATAAATAAATAACTAAAACAAAACAAAAAACGGACAAGGCCGATCGATAAGACCCCTCTGGGAGTCCTTAACAATAAACTAGAGACAACCGGCATTGGCATCAGTCCTCCAAACAGTGCTGTGCTCCAGTGGAGAGAATTCGGTTCTGTCAAATCAGTTTATTGTTCACGGATTCAAAAGTGAAATTTTGAAGAGTTGAAAATAAGAGGGCCCACTGAATATGTGGCAGGACGTGGGGAAGAGCTACAGAATGGAACCAGTCACATGTGAGTAAAAACTATAACCGTGGCGAGTTTTTAAACAAAGAGCTGTTTCAGTAGTTAAGTGTAATGCTATAGGGCACTACCAAGCAAACAGATTCTCTACAGAGCAGAAAGGCCAGGCTGCTGCTCCTCTGCCTGGAACATGATTAGGCACCAAGATACCAGAAAAGGTGCCATAAAAGGCTTTCACCCCTATTGCTTCTACTACAAAATCCTGTATTTACACGAAATATTAAGAATGTGTTTGGGGGTTTTTTGTTTTAAGATTTTATTTATTTATTTGAGAGAAAGAGAGAGAGCAAGCGTAAGCAGGGGCGAATGGCAGGCAGAGGGAGAAGGAGGCTTCTTCTTGAGCAAGGAGCCTGATGCAGGAATCAATCCCAGAATCCTGGGATCACGACCTGAGCAAAGGCAGACACTCAACCAACTGAGCCACCCGGGCATATCCCAAGGAAGTGTCTGTCATACAATTATCTACTTCTACAAAGAAACACACAAAAAATATTCCTCTAATACTCAATACTACAACTACCGAACTATTCCTATCAAATTTCGATTTGAGAACAAAAGGATTTAGGCTGAAAGATAAAATAATAGTCACAATAAACGAAAATTCAAATTTACCTTTATAAATAATAAGGCCACTTGGCTAGGAGGGAACTATTACCCAAATAGTCGCTTACCTTCAAACTTCTGCTTTTTAAGTTCTAACTGCAGAAAATCAAAGCAGCACTGATACATATGACTATAAACCTACAGAAACTGGCCATGATTTAAGTAATCAGAAATGATGATTATGTCAATAAAAAATAATAACATCTACTAGCAATCATGACACTGCTGAATTATCGATAATGAACTAGTTATCACTGCTGTACTTAACTAGAATTTATTGAGCTAGGCCTTTTACATTCAGTATCTCTAATCCTCCCATCATATCTGAGGTATTGATCCTAAACACAGGATTCACGGGGAAAAAGTTAGATTGCTGTCACAAATCACACACAGTGGAGTCTCAGACTGCTTTCTTTTTTTTTTTTAAGACTTTATTTATTTATTTGACAGACAGAGATCACAAGTAGGCAGAGAGGCAGGCAGAGAGATAGAGAGAGAGAGAAGCAGGCTCCCCACTGAGCAGAGAACCCGATGTGGGGCTCGATCTCAGGACCCTGAGATCATGAACTAAGCTGAAGGGAGAGGCTTAACCCACTGAGCCACCCAGGCGCCCCCCCCAACTGCTTTCAACCATAACACGACTAAAGCAGAGGCCGGCACATGCACAGGAGACATGGACGACATGAGAAGACCCAAGCTACAAGAAGGGTGGCCAGGAAGGGTTAGGAGAATGGCTATATACAGTGGTTTGAGCAAATACATTATGCTGAGGATTACAGGAGCCTGGCAGACTAACAAAGTGAAAAATAGTAGAGGAAGAAGGCCAGGATGAACCCTGTGCTACTTGGCTCAGAACTATGGGTACTAATATATACCCCAATGTTCACAACAGCAATGTCCACAATCCCCAAACTGTGGAAAGAGCCAAGGTGCCCTTAAACAGACGAACCGATAAAGAAGATAAGGTCCATATACACAATGGAATATTACTCAGCCGTCAGAAAGGATGAATACCCAACTTTTGTATCAACATGGACAGGACTGGAAGAGATTATGCTGAGTGAAATAAGTCAAGCAGAGAGAGTCAATTATCATATGGTTTCATTTACTTGTGGAGCAGAAGAGAAAACATGGAGGACATTAGGAGAAGGAAAGGAAGAGAGAGTTGGGGGAAATCGGAGGGGGACATGAACCATGAGAGACTGTGGACTCTGAGAAACAAACTGAGGGTTTTGGAGGGGAGAGGGGCGGGGGATGGGTGAGCCTGGTGGTGGGTATTAAGGAGGGTATGTCTTGGATGGAGCACTGGGTGTGGTGCATAAACAATGAATTTTGAAACACTGAAAAAAATAAAATAAAGAACTGCGGGTATTAGTGTGAACTCACTCAATATATACAGATATCAGTATCTGTACCTATATATCTACATCTATCTATGTATGTAAACCTGTATGGATTATGTTGTTTTCTATCACTGTCCTCTGAGAGGGTCTGGGAGCAGAAACGTGTCTTAGTAATGCGCGTACTTATCACCCAAATGCTTAGCACCTGTTTCCTAAATACTATTTCTCAGTAAACAGAACCAACATCCTTAGAGAAATGTCCATTTCCAGGGATGGGGCAGAGAAAGTGTAGGATAAATCTGGAAGACCTGGTTGTGCCAGAAAGCTACAAAGTGTCAGAAAAAGAGCCAAGCGAAGAGACAGAAGCCCGCTTGGATGGGACTCTCCCCAGCCAAAACTGAGACATTATGAGTGCCAAAATAAATATAGTTATAGACTATAACTCATTAAATAAAAAAGGAATCTAAGTGTCCACACTGATAAATAGGAAGAGTTAGTTCTCGGTAAAAATTTCAAATAATAAAGGTAAAACCAATGTCAGAAGTAGAATACAGACAACAATCAGGATAATAATTCAGACAAAATATATCAATGAGCGCTAAAACTAATGTGCGAAAACAGAATGAGGAAGGAGACAGTCACACAGTCTCAAAACACCTCCCCACAAAAGAGTAACTGGTAGGAGGGAAAAAAAAGATCTAATAACTCCACCCTGGAGAATCTCTGTAGACAGCTGAATCGAAGGGTCACTTCCAATAATGGACAAACGCATATTACATGCACCTGGTCAGAAGCTGTAAAATAGCCACGGAGCACCTCTGTGGTACTTTTGCCCCCAATGCATAACCAGTTGTGACCACGAGAAAACATGACAAACTCAAACTGAGGGATATTCCACAAAATGACTGGACTGTAATCCTCAAAAATATCAAGGTCCTCTGAAAGGCAAGGAAAAACTAAGGAGACATTTCATTTTGAAGAAGACCGCAGAACAAAACTGGGTTTGATTCATGACTGGATCCTCCTGCTGAGGGTAATATTATGGGAGCCACAGATGACACTAAATGGGCTTTCTGGACAAAAACTATGTAGGAATTCTTTTTTATCATTCTTCGCAACTTTCCTAAAAATTTGAAAATCCTTCAAATAAAATTTAAAAATGACTTTCTGCAAACGAACAGGCTTCACAGCTACACTTTAACTAAACCTTCTATAAAAGATGGCCTTAAGTTAGATAACTGATACAAAACAAAAATGCAAGCTGTACACTTGAAACTAATACAATGTCATACATTAATTACATCTGAATTTTTAAAAATGGAAACATGGAAAGAAAAGGAGAGTTAGGGGAAAAAAAAAAGGAGTTCTCTCTAGGACTTAATTCAACATTCCAAACAGGTACCCTATTTTTCAAGCAACCCACAGCTATTCTGCCCCAACACCTCCTAATCGAATATACAGCTGAAAAGATGGACTACATGTACTTTTGTACATTTGTATATTAGAAAATCCAAACGTACAAAAACTCAACGATATAGAGGGGAAAAAAAGTCAATATTGGTAAAAGTAATCACATAGTAATTATTTTGCATTCAGTAATGTAAAGCAAAAGCAATCCTACAGAGAGGAAAAGTAAACTAAAGCCAGACAAGTCTCTACAATTCCCAAACTGTAGTTCTAAAAAGATGACCACACTTACTGTACTTTCTCTTCCCCTCCAAAAAAGCATAACATATTAGATCAGGTTGTCAGACAACAAAACTCTTAACACTTGGTCAAAAGCCATTCAAAATGATGTTGCAGAATGATGTTTACTGACATAAAAAATTCCCAAATGAAAAATCTGGTCTATATATGGTATAAACATGGCAGAAAAGATTAGGAAACTGTTATCACAAAATACAAATAACAGTCATTTTGGAAAGTGTAATCATTATGAGTGACTTTTATTTTCTTCCTTTTCTTAGCACTATATTGTGATTTCTCCAACATGTGTATTATTTTTACATTAAAAATGGAACTTAAAAATAATTTTAAAGTATTATTTAAATTTAAAAGTTTATATTTTTTTCTTCCATCATTATATTCTTGGTGACCCGTACCAAACAGTACAGGAGTATGAAATATTAATACCCAGGAAAAGGACACTTCTCTTAAAAACAAGGCCTAAAAACCAAAACAAAACTGAAGGTGGAACTTCTCAGTGACCAGATTATGATTAAAAAAAAATAAAAATAAAGCCTGAAGTCTTAAGTTTAAAAAAAAAAAAACAAGGCCTATCTGAATACTATCTTTTTATATAATTTTATCAATTATAGATACAACAGTATGAGGCAGGATCCCTGGATCTAGACTGCTAGGATTCAGACCCCCCCTTATATCACTGGCTACATAATTTTGAACAAATTACTTAACCTCTCTTTGTGAGCTTCATCTGTAAAATAGGGTTCCTGCTACTTACTGAATTAATCATTTAAAACAGTGCCTGGCACATGGTAAATACTTAGCAAGATTTATTATTATTAATAATATTATTATTAACTTCCTTTATAGATGAAGATGCTAAAGCCCTTAAATGAGTCAACTCATTTCCCTTCATGATGCTGGGATTATGGGGGGGGCGGCGGGAGGAAAGAGGTAGGAGAGGGAGACAGAGACAGACACATATAAACACAGCTACATCTCGTTTCCTAAATTGCTAGTTTTTATTTTTTTTTTAAGATTTTATTTATTTATCTCTTAGAAAGGGAGAAGGAGAGAGAGTGAGCACAGCAGGGGAGCGACAGGCAGAGCAGGCAGAGGGAGAAGCAGGAGCTCCACCCAGCAACGAACCGGGTGCAGGACTCGATCCCAGAACTCTGGGATCATGACCTGAGCAGAAGGCACTTAACAGACTAAGCCACTCAGGTGTCCCCTACACTGCTATTTTTTAGAAAAGATAAACTGAATTTAGCGGCGCCTGGGTGGCTCAGTCAGTTAAGTGTCTGCCTTCAGTTCAGGTCGTGATCTTGGAGTTGTGGGATCGAGCCCCACATTGGACACCCTACTCATCATCCAGCATCCAGGAGTCTGCTTCCCCCTCTGCCCCTCACCTGCCTCATATGCCCTCTCTCCCTCAAATAAATAAATAAAATCTAAAAAAAAGATAAATTGAAGTTACCTAGCACAATTCTCAGTAAACATTTCCTTATTTTCCCAAACTATCTCTGTTTTTTCCTATACAGAAACAGACCTTGTTTATATTCATTCACATCCCTAAACCATCTCTCCTCCAGACTTCATTTTAAACAAGTATTTGTTTTAACTCTGTTCCAACCAAGCCCTACATCAGGAAATAATACTTAGTCTTTTCCAAGTCAAATATTTCTGTGAAATTCTATTGGTTAGAAGAGACTAACAATTTCAAAATGCTAGAAACATAGAGAACACTCAATATACTTTGAGTGAATGTTGAGAACTCACTCCGACCCTAAGTTTGTTTTATGCATAAAATGCCAAGACCGGAAAAACCCTGAGAGGGCTGTGTTCCGATTCAACCTAAGCCAATAATTATACCCGTAACCTGATGTCGGTGATTTTGCCATTTTACTAAAAGGTTGAGCAAGCTACGCTATGGATGGGTCTCATCTAGCTCCACAATTCCACAGCCTCTTGGACAAACCTGAAAATGGACAATTCACAAGCAAGTTCATATCTCTATGATGTTTCCTCTAACTGAAATCTTCCAGTTCCCCATACCCTTTCAGAGAACCCCTGTTACATATTCCATTAACTATCCATCACTTCTTTCATGAAGCCTTCCTCTAGCCCAAATAAAACAAATTGCTCCATATTCTTTAGACCCCCCCCCCGCACCGACTATCACATCTATTAGAGATGACTATTTATAAACTGAACTACTCTGGAGTCCCACATCTTGCACAATGCTTAGCACACAGCAGGTGCTGAGGATGTTTAAAGATTTGAGTCTACAAAATCAAATTAGGTTCCTGTGAAGTTTCCCTATGTTTATTTGGGAGTTTAGCTTATTAACTTGAAGATACACAAAGGCCAATCTGCAGCACAACCAAAGCTTTGTCCCAGTCGTATCTCCATATGCTGTACAAATTTATTCTGAGCGTTTAGACAAAAGCTACAAAAGGTATCACTGCTGCTGATTATCTGGGCATCCTCTGGAGATTACCTATCTACCTCATCTCCCTATCCAAAAAAAACCTCTTTACCCTGCCCTACTTTGTTCCATGGCACTTAACATCCTCCTACCGTGCAATATAATTTACTGATATTCACTGTTTATGATCACTTACCAAAACATAAGCTGAACTAATACAGGAATTTTTGTTGGTTTTGTTCATAAATGATACCCAGTGCCTACCTCAATGCCTGGTACATTAAATGATTTTTTTTTTTAAGATGTATTTATTTAGGGGTGCCTGGGTGACTCAGTGGGTTAAAGCCTCTGCCTTCGGGTCAGGTCATGATCCCAGGGTCCTGGGATCAAGCCCCGCATCGGGCTCTCTGCTCAGCAAGGAGCCTGCTTCCTCCTCTCTCTCTGCCCGCCTCTCTGCCTACTCTCTCTCTGTCAAATAAATAAAATCTTAAAAAAAAAAATTATAAAAAATTTATTTATTTATTATTTATTTGACAGACAGAGGTCACAAGTAGGCAGAGAGGCAAGCAGAGAGAGAAGAGGAAGCAGGCTCCTTGCTGAGCAGAGCCCAATGCGGGGCTTGATCCCAGGACCCTGAGATCATGACCTGAGCGGAAGGCAGAGGCTTAACCCACTAAGCAACCCAGGCGCCCCTAAATGATTTTTTTTTTTAAGATTTTCTATATATATTTGAGAGAGAGAGAGTGAGAGAGAGCATGAGAGGGGAGAAGGTCAGAGGGAGAAGCAGACTCCCCATGGGGCTGGGAGACCGATGCAGGACTCGATTCCGGGACTCAAGGATCCTGACCTGGCCGAAGGCAATCACCTAACCAACTGAGCCACCCAGGTGCCCCCTAAATGATTTTTTTTAATCAATAGTTCTTTCCCTCTGTCTTGAATCCCTCAGGAGCTATGAGTCAGCATCTTCATAAACCTATCTCACACTGCCCTTATTTCCTCAGCTCCATCCACTCACAGTAGCCTTACAAGTAGGATTCCAAGAACTAGAGGTAAATATTCATATTTATTTCCTAACCTGCAACTCTTGAATTTCTCTGCTCACCTACCCGTAGAGAAATAATATTCAGGAAGCTATACCAGATAACATATAGATGAAATAACCAAAACTTTATTCTTTCATGTCTGATAATAATTATTTCTATCTATGAGGTCTTCACTTTAGATTTGAAACTACTGGTGGACAAAAACCAAAACCAAGTTGGATTTATTTTTATGGATTGTCAAGCACAAGGGCTAAACATTTTGGGCCTATATTAACTGCTACATGAGACCTCACTGAAAAATTGTGCTCCAAATAGTACAAACCCTCTAAGGTGCTTATACATATATACATTTGTTACGGCAAGATTTTTCTTACGTAACTAGTATGCTTCAGGAGACGTGGACTAATCCATTACATTTCTGTAACTATTAAATACTAAGCCATGTAAGAAAAGGATACTGTTCTATTTGTATTCAGAAAATACCACCAAAACCTTCTCCATCCCCTAGTTTCAGCCAAATATGGTTCTTCCCTGCTCCAACCAATTCAGCTATGAGTTCCAAGAGTCATAAGCCCATCAGCAACAGTCACGGACATCACCTACACGGCTATTTTGGAAACAGCTTTTAAATTCTTGAAGAAATAAAACAACAGCAACGTAAAATATAGTCAAGATGAGAAGCTTCAAGCAGAGATACCTGGATATCTTGGTTCAATCTCAAATAGGAAACAAAGTCTTTCAGAAGTCACCCAGTCCTCTCACCTAGCACTGCCTACATGACAAACCCAGAATCAACTTCTAGGATGACCCTAAGAAAGAGATTTCACAAACTCAAACTCACATGTGTTGGGCAGGGTGACACAAGCCAGGCTTGTGCATGTGAGAAACATCAGCCCTCTGGCCTGCCACTTCGCCTTCTGTGATCACTCAGTTTTGTTTGACTGCTCAAAAAAGGATTAATATTCTACATCTGAACATGTGCAATTAGGGCTAGTTAAATTCTCAGGATCCAAGTGCCAATGTGGTGACTAAAAATTACAGGTGGGGAAAGAAGAGAATCGGAACAAAACTGCTATTGTTATTGTTGGGAAGAAAAATGCTATTCTGCCCACAACAGTAAAGGAGTATATGGCGCAAGTTTCAATCTGAGCTTTTATGAGCTTTCTAACCACAGATTAAACATAGGTGAATCACAACGAAGCTTTCAAAAGAGGAATTCCAAGAGTGTATGGCCTGTTTACTGACGACCTGAGGCTGTCCATACCCCCGTGTGGCCAATCCCAGCTTTCTGCCCATCCCCCAAATTCGTCCGCAATAAAGGATAAGTAAATGAAATAATGACCAGCCCTACATGTGACGCTGAGTTGGCATTTACAAACGATGTGCAAAACCACTCCCCGGCGGACCTAATCAACCCCAGGGCACCCTACTCGGACTTCTACTTGGTGGCTGTCCAGAAACATAAAGCCCGTACTTTTCAGGGCAGCACGCCGGGAGGAAGGGCACCTCGGGGAAGCAAGGAGCTGCTCCAGACCCCAAGACCCTGGGCTGTCATCATGGGATCCCGACCCGAAAGCAGCCTCATTGAGGGTGTGACATCCACAGGACTTGTCACCCCAACTTTGCACTCCTAAAATCTAAGAAGTTTAAAGGGTGCTGGGGTGACGGGGGGGAGTACAACGCCCGACCTTCTCTTCTTGGACCCAGATGAACGCAATGGGCAAGCGAAACGGAGACAGAGCCGCGGGGCAGGAGACGCGTACGGGGCACACGGGGGAGGGGGTGGTGTCCACGCCGGGCGTCGAACCCCACAAACCCAAGAGAAGAGGGAAGAGAAACATCGGGGTGATGGAGAAATGCAGAGCCAACCAATCCACACACCGGGGTGTGCCGGGACTCGGGGTCCGCGGAGAAGGAGCCTCCTCGGCGGCCGGAGGGCTCCACGCGAGCCGCAAGCCGGCTGGGGAGGCGACGGGCGTCAGGGGAAGGCCCGGCGCGGGCAGCGAGGGGCAAGGCGGGCCGGGGCCCGCGGCCCGGTCTCGCGAACAAAGCCGGCGCGCGCGGGGCCCGGCTACTCACAACAAGAAGCTCATGTCGGCGGCGGCGAGGGCTGCGGGGCTCGGCGGTCTCGCGGCCTCCGGGCGGCGGCCAGGGAAGAAGAGGGAGGGAGACCAGAAGAGGAGGACAGGAGGAGGAGGGAAGAGCCGGCGGCTGGCCGGCCACAACTTGTTCGGCTGTGCTAGTTCCCGCGGCAGGCAGAGGGGGCGGAAGTGGGAAGCGCGCGGCCCGAATCGCGGACGGCGGCGGGGGAGGAAGAGAAGGCGGGGGAAGGGCCGCACGCCCGCTCCCGGGAGAACAGCTGCCGCGGCTGCCGAGCTGCTCGCCGCGCCTCCCCCTTCTCCTCCTCCTCCTCCTCCAACCCTCTAGACCCCCGCGGCCCTCACCCCGCGAGTTCTCGCGAGAGCGGCGCGCGCCCACCCCACCCCCCGCCCACCTCGTCCCGCTGTGGCCGCGGGTCCGCCAACTTCGGGGGGTCTTCGCCGCCCGGGACCGCGCCCAGCCGGGGCGCTGGGGCCACCAGGCCCGTGACGGCCAGTCCACCCAGTTCGGGGTCGTGGCCGAGCGCTCCGAGCTCCTTAGCTGGGTTTCAGCAGTCAGGAAGGAAATGGGCTTCCCCTCGGGGGTTTGCAGTGAGGGATGGAATTGCCCCTAGAGTTTCTGCCCGCTGCAAGTGTTCAGCAAGGGATGGTGAAAGGTTATGGAGTCTCGTTGCCAGTATATAAAAGCAGGAGGAAGTTTAACGTGTTTGGGATGTCTGGGTGATGTTCGGCCAGAATAGAGAAAGGAGTCAAGCTCCCCGTCGTTTTTTTGTTTTTTGTTTTTTAAGATTTTATTTATTTATTTGTAGGAGAGAGAGAGAGCGAGCGAGCACAGGCAGACACAGTGGCAGGCAGAGGCAGAGGGAGAAGCAGGCTCGCTGTTGAGCCAGGAGCCCGATGTGGGACTCGATCCCAGGACGCTGGGATCATGACCTGAGCCGAAGGCAGCCGCTTAACCAACTGAGCCACCCAGGCGTCCCTCCCCGTCGTTTTATGGTTCTGTCTTAAAAACCCTGAACTAGGAGAGGTGAGGTCGGGGTCCAGCCCTGTTTCAACAGGCAGGTTAGGCTGTCATCAGTAGCTGGGAAAACTGCTCTAGTGACCCATGCAAGGTCTGTGGGGCATTCTTAAATAGATTATAACGCCTAGCCCTGAACCCCCTGACTCTGTGAAATAAGGGAGACTGAATCTGATTTGTGCAGCAGAAGGCCCAATGTTTATAATGGTCTTGGGCCCCATAAATGCCTAATCAGCATTGCCCCTGGTGAGCAGCCCACCACAACATTATCACTTTGAGCACCCATTTATTTTACACAAGAGACGTCCATCGTCCTTATTCACAACACCCATCAAATCCACAAGTAAGTTTTCAAGGTATCAGGACAAAACTTAAACAATGTTCAGCTATTAACCCACCTTGGGTTGGGTTACTCGGAAGAAGTACCAATATGAAATATAGTCCGTTGAGTTTGTGCACTATTAGTTCTGTATGTCGGTAAATCAAACCATTTTCTTTAAAACACAAGGAAATATTGGAATCTTGATGCTACCTCAGAAATAGCAGTGGTCATTGGAATAATTTGAGAAGACTTAAAGACTCAAAAGATGGAGAAAAGAAGGGGGGAAAGGGTTTACCTTAATATAGTGAAAATAATGGATTTATGACAGAAGCCCAGATCTTGATTTACTACTAATACTACTAATGTACTATATAATTCCTAAAGGTTCTTCTGAAAGTAAAACTTGAATTGCCAGATTAGAAAATTACGTTTGGGAAGAGTAAATCAGTTAACCTGCTAGAACAACAGTCTCATCCCTGTTAAAATGAGGGCCTTGGGTTTTTACATGATCTGTAAGATATCCTTCAGTTCTAAAATTCTGTCGTGTCAGGGTTATCCTTCAAATGTCTGGAAGACAGTTCCCATATGTTCCCTGATTTGGTAGCTGGCTTATGTAGCTTTGCTTTTGTTCTAACACAATTTAATTGAATTCTATGACACTGAATCAGGATAGCGATGGACAGAGGAGAGAATCTGCCAAATTACCTGCTGAGTTCTTCTTTTCATATCTCAAGGAGAGTTGCCTGAAATTAACAGCTGATAAAACTTAAATATGTTGGTCTTAGAAATGATAGAGGTGTCACATTAATAATACAGAATATAATTCCAGAGGTTAAACATTTAAATCAAACCATGGCTGTCACTTAAAATTATGCAGCTTCAAAAGCACTGGGAAATTTAGAATCAAATTGAGGGTATATTCGAATAGACGTTTCTAATTCCAATTTCACCTTCACCAATTCATACTTCATATCACTGTCCTCTTAAAATTTCAAGAAGTTACTCCCCCGATCAAAATATTATTTTGTTTATAAATCTTCATTTATGAAGGAAGATGATTAAAATCTGTATTTACCAATTTTTCCAAGAATTGATACTATGCCATGAATGGAATAGAACATGTGTGGGTATGCCTTCAAATATCTTTTAAAAAGATTCATTGAAATGTATAAGTGAGTATATTTATATATGTAAATGTAAACAAACAAGATAGGTATAAATTGTGGGAAGATAGGAAGTAGACAGAATAATGTAATAGCAATGGTGAAGGGAGAGGATCTAATTTAGATGCAGTGGTTAAGAAAAGCCTCTCTAAGGAGGTGACATTTTTGTTAAGACCTGAAAAAAGAGGAGGAAGCAGCCTTGCAAAGAGTGAGGGGAGGAACATTTTCTAAGTAGAGGAAATAATAAGCACAAATGCTCTAAGATAAGAAAGAGCTTAAAGAGTTCTTAGAGCTGAAAGGTTATGGCCTGGGCAGAGAGTGAGCAAGAAAAATGCATCAGATAAAGCTGGACATGTAGACAGGCGGGGGTTCACAGGCCTAGGGAAGATATTTGCATTTTATTCTAAGAACATTGCAAAGTCAGCAGAGAAGTAAAATAAGATAATCTGAATAATGTTTCATTTTTTTTATTTGGAAAATTTCAAACATATACAAAGGGGAGGAAATTGATATAATGAATCCATCATACAGCTTCAGCAATTATCAGTTCATGATCCGTGATTAACATTTTGGAAAGATCACTCTCCCTTCTTGTGGAGAATGGACCAGCGGGAGCCAACATGTCAGAAGGGAAACTAGGAGACTATTCTAATAGTCCAGTTGCTTCTCAGTTGTGATTTGGTTTAGCGTAGTGTCATTAATAATAGAAGAAAGTAATAATCTCAAGGTAAAACCCACAGCACTTGGTGATTGATTGTGGAGGTTGGGGAAAGGAGATTACTCCAATTATTTTGGGCTTTATCAACTAATGGAAACTGCCATTTATCGAAATAGGGAAGATATGAGTCACAATTTGGGGGTTAAACTAAAAGTTCCTTTTTAAGCGAGGCTCCGTAGCTCAGGGGTTAGAGCACTGGTCTTGTAAAAGTTCCATTTTAGATATGTTAGCTTTGAGATGTCCATTAGACATCAAAGTAGTCAAGTAGAGTTTTGACTATTGTGCCAAAGGGGGGAGGGGGAAATCTGAACTAAAGACATGAATGCAGACCTCAGCAAGTAAATAGTATTTGAAGCCCTGCACATTGTTAGACCTTGGAGTTGAGGCTGGCAGGCCAGAGAACTCACAAGTGTAGGTAGTGTGCTACACGAGGGGCAAGTCTTTTGCTAATACCACAAGCGTCTCTGGCCCAGTGAGTGGAGTTTGATAGTAATTCTTGCTACAAGTAAAAAACAAAAGGTATTTGAAGCCATAAGATGGGCTTCCAAAAAGGAACTTACATGCCCAATAAGGATAGACACAGCAAAGTGTTACCTGTAAGCATCTGGGTTTTTTCTTTCTTTACTTCTCTTCCCCGATATCTCTGGTTTCTGATCACCATTTACCCAGTTGTGATGATGATGTTATAGTTATGTGGTTTTTTTTGAAGAGCCCATACTTTTTATAAATATATGCTGAAATAGTTACAGGTGAAATAATATGCCTGGGATTTGCTTGCGAATAGTGTAGAAGAGGGAATTAGGAGCATAGATGAGAGGAGACTGGCCGTGAGTTGGTAGTTGTCAAAGTCAGGTAGATAAGTACATGAGGATCCTTATACCCTCCTGCCTACTTCTATTTAGCTTTGAAACTTTCCATAATAAAAAAGAAAAATAAATAGCAGGTCTCCTTTTGAAGAGGCCAAGAAAAGTATTATTAATGATAGGAACTTAAAATCTGCTGATACAGACAATGATTCTTTGGACTGGAGCATTCTTTCCTTGCCCTCTTATTAGCCAGGT
>RCUC01124777.1:0-11521 GCA_003697995.1 Taxidea taxus jeffersonii | reverse complement strand
TCCTTGTCTTTCTCTTAAAGGACATAATCTAAAGCATGTGCAGCTCAGGCTAGGTGTGTATTTTTCTGACCATCCACATTGAGTCCTCCTGGGGCACATTCCTTCATCTAGTCTCCCTTCTCCCCAGAGTGGGAAGATGAAAGGGATGATGCAGACAGACTTAAAGTCTTTGTCAACTCGTGGCCTTGTCTACTGCTTGGTGGGAACCCAGCCCACTTATTACTTGGAATCTGTCTTCAACCTGCTAAGTGTCACCGTGTCTCATACAGACAAGTTTCAGCACTGGAGGTAAAAGCTGAGGTTGAATAGCTGCCTTACAGTATATGCACAGAGTACATGAGCGCCATGGATATCAACTGCAATAAGTAGGCACCATTTTGATTAGGGGATCCTAAAAGCAAGATAGGAATCAGGAATCTTTCTAATGCTCTCAAGATGACTTCTATATGTATGTGCAGCATGTCCCCACATTCTCTTTTTAGGAATCAATCCAAAGTTTCACATTATCGTGCTCCTTTTACTTCGATTTGAAAGTGATTAAAAGATATCTGTCTGCACCAGGAAACCTAAAGTAGTGCTACTTTTATTGTAGAAACCATGAAATTTATCCCATATGGACATTAAACACACAAGACAAGAATCTGAGAAACTTCTATTAACCCATTTTACTTCTTCTTAACAAAATACCCTGTGCATAAACAAAATATCACGAAGGTGGTAGACAATGCAATTGGAAGAGCAAAAGACCTTGCTGTAAGAAAACAGACCTCTTTGGTTTAATGACTGGGCAAGAGTTTTCAAGGCAGCCTCTTTTGAAGAACGACCAGACACTTGTTCCTTGCACCTACTATGCGGCATCCCATTTTTAAAAACCACAGGCACTTTTGTTTCTTGGCAAGTAGGAAAACACACTGTACGGCTATTACTGTTTTTATTTATGCTACATTCCCTTAATGCAATTGGCTTTTTCTGGAAACATTAGCTACCCAAACATGAAAGGGCTGTAAGGAATTTGTCACCAGAGAAAACAAGAACACTCAGATCCAGCGTTGTAATAGTTTTATGCAGAGTAAGGAGTGGAGGAGGATAAGCAAGGATGGGAAAGAGTCTTTGGTTCCAAGGAGGGTATTGCGTTCGACAGCCCCACTGTCCACCAAATGGTCATCCATTATCCATTAAAAAGATGGGAACTGACTGTTCCTATTTCCCTTGTAATGGCATCAAGAGAAAATTGTATGCTCACACCTCCACTTTTTCCTACATTTGCACCTTTATGTCCTCCTTCACCTACACTCACATGCTTCTCCCCCAGACTAAAAGAATGGTGGCTTTACTAGACTTAGAAGCATGTCAGAAACAAATTTAGCTTCGGAGCACCATCTGAGATAGAGAACAAGAAACTGGCTAGGGGAAATAGACAGCCTAGGAGCCCCCCTCCCCCCCCTTTATTATCGCTCCTCCTTCTCTCTATTAAAAGCACTTGGTCCTCTTGTTGGGGATGTTTCTCTAACCTGGAGCCAAGTTCACTGTGCCACCTCTGCAGAGATTCTAACTCATTTGTATTTCAGGCTCAGGAGGGAATGCTCACCTTCCTGGGCCACCAAGGGAAAGCTGGAAGGAAGAGATTGGTGATGTGCATGGGGAGGGAACAGGAGAACTGGCTGGCCTGGTCCTCTGGGTTCTCCGCCTGCTTTCCTGTGCTATGTGCAATCACTGAAACCTGCTTTTCCTTTGATGTAAGCCTTTGATTTGATAAAGTCACTCACCCAGGAGTGAGTTTCCACCCACACTGCTATTGTGATCTCGTTTTGTCGATGAGTGTGTGTGATCCTTAGAAGGCTTTAAGATGTAGCAGTTCTTGTTGGGCTTACCTGGTCTTTGAAGAGGCATGTCCGCTGTGCTTTCATTCCGGGGAGAGCATGGCGGATGTTAAACAGGGAGAGTAATGAGAAGGGAAAAGTGATTGCGCAATGGCCCTCAGAGATGGCAAGGTTCCATGGAAATAGGCGTCCTCATCTCACACCTCAGCAACCAAAGCAATTCTGGAACATGCCAGGAGACCGTGCGAGCTATATTTCCTCAAAAGGTAAAGATCCTCTGGGAAGCAGAAGCAGGCATCCCCAGGTAGGAATGCAATGTCGGGATTGATGATAGCATGGTCCATGCTGGGAATACTAATGAGACAGACACAGCATCTGTCCACAATCCACTGCCCATGCTCGGTTCATATTCCAGAATTAAGACATTTGCATTTCTCTCTGTATGTGTCACTTCCTAAGCCAAGGTGAAGTATCTTATTTTGATTTCCAAAGTGCACATTCACACCATAGCAGTGAGAGAGGTATGGGGTGGAGTTCACCTCCCACCCGGTCACTGGGCTAAACCTTCATATCACAGGACACCTCTTCCTGTTGGCCCCAATTCACCAACATGGTTTGGCATTCAAGCCAGTCAGTCCACAAGGGTGAAAGACCCTTCAACCTCAGACAAATAACAAGCTACAGTAATAAATAATGAAAACAGCGCAACGAAGCCACATGAGCAAATTCCTGTTCAGAGACATCTGTCAGGGTCTGAGAACAGGTGTCAGGGGATTGCCTGAGGAACTTGGCGCCCTGGAGCTAGGTCAGATCAGCCTCGCTGGAGGAGAAAGGAAGGCCTTCCTTGCTGGGTAAACAGTTTCTGTTACTACTCGAGATTGCTGGCGAGGTTGGGAAATACTGTGAATGGGAATCAAGATTCACTTGAAAGTTAGTATGATCTTGTGATCCAAGGGGTTAAGAGCACAGGCTGTAGAATCAGAACATGTTCTGCATGCCACTTCTTAGAGCTGGACTTTGATCTTGGGCCAGTTACTTAACCTCTCCAAGATCTATTTTCTTCAACTGTAAAATATGGCTGCAAGGCAGGATTACTACCTGATGGGGTCGGAGAGCACAAACATATTAATGTGACATTTTCGGATAATGCCTGGCACAGAGAAGTTCTCAGTGAGTGTTAGCTGTTAGTATCAGGACTTAGTATTTTCCAGTGTTTATCTGGCCCAAGGGTGTTTTCCAGTGGGCAGAAGCCAACCCACAAAGCCTGTGACTTTAGGAGTTCCTGGAGGACCCAGCCAGTGGGAAGGAAATTAGAATATTGCGTGAGTCTAAAGGGAGGGAGGTTGCTTCACGATAACAGTCCTACTCAATGTGCAAAGAGAGAGTCAGTTTCTAAGCAAAGGTTCAACAGCAAAGTTACAAGGAGCCTCTAGGCTCTCAGAAATTAAATTACTTATAAAGTTTTAAAAGTTGGTTGGTTCCATATAAGAGCTTTCATGGAGGGAGGGAATTACACTGACAAGGCAAGATTATTCACTTTGGTTGTAGGCCTGGCACAAAAAAAAAAGTGCATAACATATATTGAATTATCATTTGAAAAGCTTTAATATATGAGTGTCTTAAGAGCTAATGAAGAATTTGGCCCACAGATGGCTTCTGAATGGTGCTGAATTATCTCACGCTCTTTTTCTCATTTTCCATTGATGCAGCTTGATTATTAAATTTTATTTATGTTATATTAACTATTAAAATTTGTTCCGGTTGTTTTTCATGTATATGTATAGAATAGTCCTGGAATGATACACAAGAAACCATTAACAGTTGTAACTTCTGGCAAGAGACATGGGGAGTTTGGGGCAGACAGGAGGTGTATGTTTTTCTTTGTATACAACTTTGTACTCTTCATTTTTTTCTATGCATGAGATTCAGTTTTCCAATAAAAGAGAATTTATAGAAAGAAATGCATGAGAGACCAGATCACAGGAAAGCAGGAAGGACTATTGGAATCATGAGGCCCAAATCCTGCTACTCCTTGTTGCTTATGGGTTACAGATGTTGAAACCTATGCCTAGAAACGGAGAGACTTCAGCCCTCCCCCCCCCCCCTATTTCTAGGCTCAGGTAGCCTCTGGGTCAGCAGATGTCAACTGCCTTTGGAAACACGAGCCAACAGGTGTGTAAAACACAGAAGCTGTGGTGGAGAGGCCCCTGCCCTAGCACATGGGGCTTGTTTCTTTGGCCTTTAGGATTCTCCCTGCTCCTAAGATTTGTCAGTCAAGCTGTCTGGTCAGAGAAACCTGGATGAGAGATATGTTACTACTCCAGTGGCTGCTAAGGGAATTCCAAGTTATGCAAGGTTTATTGGGAAGGTGGACTTGCTTAGCCTTAGGCAAGATGGCTGGGGCAGGGACTCAAGCTGCCTATGCTTCCTGACAACACCGAGTCTTCTTTCTCTGGAGCATGCTGTAGAGGTAGGGCCAAGGATGTGGAAGCAGTTTGTAAGCCAAGGGCACCACACAAATGCAAGGGCTTGCTCTTATTATAAAGGCTTTGGGGAATGCAGTGAGAGAGGATCTGGCCCCAATGAAGGATTTTCCCCGTGAACATCAAAGAATCAACAAGGGGGATGGTGGGAGGAGGACAAAGGTAGAGCTTGGAATGTTGGCTCTTCCTCAAAGGCATTTCCTATGCATTCTCTTTGCTGAGAATCAAATCCAGAGACTCAGTGATAATGATTCTCACTTTTATTACCATGTTATTGTTTGGGGTTGGCTCAGCGTTCCCCCCCACTCCCCAAAGGCATTGGAATGAAGATGAAAAGTGCTAAGTTAATATCTTAATCGAGCCAAGCCCTTTTTCTGTAATCAGAGTCTTGGTGGACAGATATGATGCCAGCTTGGTGTTGTAGCTGTGCCTCCATATGTCTTTGTAGCAAGGCTGAAGGCATCCCAAACTTATGGGGCCTGGTGTTTCATAGTGGAGGGACAGTGGAAAGAACTCTTCTTTTAGTGTTCCTGTCAGCCTAATTCTGGCTCAAAATACATGAGGAGAAATTCCCAGAGCAGACATGTAGTAGAGATATTCACTAAACACATTGGAATGAATAATACTGTGCCTGATAATGTTCATTCCAGGGACATTGGCTGAGTGTTAGCAGAGAGGATCATCTAGGGCCGTGACACAAGATACTACCAATTGCTGACTGTAAACCCAAACCAGGTTCAGCTTGAATAGAGAGAGGTATCATGAAAAATGGGAAAAGCAAATTAAACAGAAAGCATTAAAAAGAAACTTATGTGTTAAAAATATAGGCACTTAATGATCAAGGGCTCCTTATTTGGTGACTAGTAATAATAATAATAATGGTAAATTACCAGCAATAATAGCTGCTACAATACTTCTCAGAACAAAAAGAAGACAATATTTACTGAATGAACAGAGACATCATTCTGTGACCTGTGGGTCGTACACTGCTCAACTGCCAGAGAATTTTAAGCAAAAATCTTCCACGTAGGCAAAACATCAAGGCCTGCAAAACATCTGAGAAGTTTGGTAAAAAGTAAATTCACTTGCAACAGATTGGGTATTTCTAGTACAGAGGGGGAAAAAAGGCTTTGATATGATTAGTGATGTTGAAGGAAAAGTTTGTGTACCGTCTTCCACGTCTTCATTCATTAGTATAATCTCTGCCTGTGAACTTTTCTAGCCAGGATACTTCTGTGTTAAGGTAGGGAATGTGATCCAGATTACTAACCTTCTTCCATTTGGCCCTTCATCATGGCTAATTTATGGGGTATTTGTCAGAAATGGAAGCCAAGAGAGTACCACCAAAAACATGTTTTTAACTCCATACAGTGAGGTGGTAGAAATTTGTTGAAAAGTTTCATTTATCTGATACTTCAGATCATGGGAGCTCATAATTTTTCTTGCTGATGTGCCACAGCTTCCAGTGCTATGATCTGAAGTGAAGGAAAATTAAAAGAATGCTGAATACCTCTCCTTCCTTTCGTCTATCCGCCAAGGCAAGTGAGTATGTGGAGAGAACAGTTAACAACTGAAACCTGAATTCCTTTCCCTGCATCTTCAGCTAAGAATGTCACATACCTAGAGAGCTATTTTGTTGTTGCTGTTTATTTGCTTTTATTAAACAAGTCACAGTTTCAGAGGTGATTCATAGATTTATGTGGCTTTGGGATTGGATTTAAATTTCTTTTTTTTTTTTTAATTTTATTTATTTTTTTGACACACAGAGAGAGATCACAAGTAGGCAGAGAGGCAGGCAGAGAGAGAGGGGGAAGCAGGCTCCCCACTGAGCAGAGAGCCCCATGTGGGGCTTGATCCCAGGACCCTGAGATCATGACCTGAGCTGAAAGCAGAGGCTTTAACCCATGGAGCCACCCAGGCGCCCTGGATTTAAATGTCTACATCTCTTCCTGAGAACTGCCTCAGATTTGCCTGAATTATGGAATAACTGAGAGTGGCAAAGTTTCAAGAAATACTGATTAGGCTAGAAATTCTCACACGAAAAAAGACACAGCATCCTTGGAATTCCAGATATCAATCTACGAGTCCATGTACTGCCACCAAACGTTTGATCACACGGTCCATGTCTGGGCACTATTTGGGCTCTCTTGGCTCTGGGCAAGAATATTCTGTCATTGAGCGATGGATAGTTATGTAACTCTAGAGTCAAAATTGAAATACTTCCTGCCTGGATATACAACCTCATTTTGGAGGCCAGCTCTACCTGTTAAATACTAAATGTGCACAAGTTGCAGGTTGCCTATTATTGGGAAAGAGAGAGAGAGAAAGAGAAGAGAGGAGAGAATGGGAGAGAGGAAAGAAGGAGAGAAAGAAAGGAGGGAAAGAAGGCATTTGATTTTATATTCTTGATATTGTTTTATTTCACTTACTTATTTATTACATTCATTTGTATTCATTTAGCCAGCCAATATTTATTGAGGGTCTTCCAAATGAAGGTTTGCATGGAGCATAGATGGGTAGATGGGGAGTGGAAAAGGAAGGTACAAAGATGAATCAAATAGCTTGCCTTCAAAATGCTTATTATCTAAAAGAGGAGCTTATCAGTCAGCTTTTGGTATGTTATGCTATCGTAACAAACAATCCCCCAGCCAATGGTTTACAAAGCAGGCTTATTATTCAGGCTCACATCACCTGTGGATCAGCTGGTGTGTTTGCTTCATGCTAGGACTCAGGCTGAAGGATCAGCCTCTATCCAGAGTATGGCATTTACACGTCGGCTGGAAAAGGAGAAAGAGACCAGGGAAGGAAAAAGGCACACGGCAGCCATTCAAGGCTATTTTCCCATCTCACTGGCAAATGTGAATGTTCTCCCACAGAGAAGCATTCACTGCAAGCCACAGGGCCACAGGCTAGGATGTCTGCTCCTCTGGCAGGGAGGGCATCAAACAATTGGGGACAATAATGCCATTTACCATGGGGAGACACACACACACACACACACACACACACACACACACACTCAAACACAATGTGTCTATAGCGTACATACACTATATACAAAACATCATATGATAGGGAGTGACAGGAGTTTCAAGTGCAGGGGCATTTCCCTGCTCTGCCACTTAGAAACTAGCTGTTTGATTTTGGAGAAGGTGCTTAACCTCTCTGAGCCTTGGTTTTGTCACCTGAGAATTAGGACAAACGTACTTTACTCATAGCTTTGTGGGAAGGATTAAAATATTCTTTTCAAGTGAGATACTAAGCAGAAAGCTTGGCAATAGTTATCACTAAAATTGTTTTCTTCTTCTACTCCTCCCTATCTACTTCTTTCACCTCATTATTCTTGTTACTCCATTTCAGAATAATAGGGAATGCGTTGTGGATAATGGCATTTAATCTATGACTCAGAACATGGGTAGGATTTGAATAGGCAGCAGAGAAATTTATTTTACGACTCAGTAATTCCCATCTTCAAAATGGGGATAATAGTAGTGATTACCTCTTATGGTTAGTATGAGGGTTAAATGTGTTACTGACAGAATCAACACGTGGCTGTATCTTGCACACATTATGATAAATATTTGTTGGTTACAAATACACCTGTAAAGGGGCTGAGAGAGAGACAGTGTGTGTTCAGACTGACAAGACAAAAAGATCAAAAGCCAGGACCAGGGAAAGCTTGAGGAGCTCAAAGGGAGCGGTCTAGATACGTTTGGGTGTGGCACAGGGTGTATGAAGTCAGGGGAGGTAGAAGACGAGGCTGATGGGGTGCACGGGTGCCTGAGCATATGGACTTCATTCTGCTGGCAGTAGGGACATGGTTTGGGCTATGTTTCAGGAAGATTGTTATTGTCAGTGTGTAAAAAACAGGTGGGAATAGCAAAGATAGGAGCCCAGAAGGTCTGGAGGAAGAATGCTGAAAATCTTGGTGGTGTTGAAAGACAGCTACCCTAGGGCAGTGACAGAAAGCATGGAGAGGAAGGGTTCCTGCATGAGGAGCTGGAAATGAAGCCAGCAGCCCTGGGACCTGACGGGGTTGGGACTGGATGGATGAGCAAGAGTGGGGGAGGAGACGAAAATAAGGCTGAAATTTCCAGTCTTGCTGAATGAAGAGTTAGCTTGTAGACAGATAGGGGCTAAAGATGGTGAGGCTTGTTTGCGATATTATATTACTTGAAAGTAGATCAATGAAGAATTCTTTGGGGTTAAGAAACATCCCCTAACAAGCAACTTGAAGGCGGATGTTAAGAAGCTGCCTGTCATTTACTTCTGATGTGAGTATTGTCACTCAGATTTCTTTCCAAGCCCAAATAAGATCAGCAGTATGGAAGTCATTTTAGCCAGGAAGCTGAGAAAGGAGCTAGGTAATTGGACAGGGAACGTAGGTGTGTGTGTGTGTGTGTGTGTGTGTGTGTGTGTGTATGTCCAGAGGCAGGGTTGCTTGGAAGTGGGAAACTGGGGAGAAAAGAGCAAGGCCAAGAATAAAGGGAAGAAAGAAAGGGAAGTGGGACTATGCCATCTTCCTGAAATATCAGCCTTTTATGTTTCTAGTATATTATCAAATAAAATGCAGATTTCTATAAATCAATGGACAGTATGGCAAATATTTTGATAAAAAGAATACATATTTCTAATCATGGGAAAAATAGTAGGGCATATACTTAATTTTAGCAGTGGTGAAATTATAGATTAAAATTTTGCTTCTCTTCATTTCCTGAGTTTTCTGCATTGAGCATGTATTAGTTTTATAGTATAAACATTAAATAATAAATTCTATGAACAGTGGGAAAGAAACTACCCCTGCCATAAAGAACTCAAAATCTCCCCCCACCACACACAATTTATGCTATTGTTTTGTGACACTTGAAACATATACTGTAATAAAAACAGATGTGCAAACGATCTTTTGGCAAGCAACAGATTCAAAGATTGGGGACTGCCTGTAGCTGATTACATTGCCAGTGTGTCAGAACGAGGGTTTTAAGTTCAAAATGCTTGCTAACAGAAATCATTACAATATACAGGCTAAGTTGGAGGGAAATACCAGCCTAAAATTTGGATACATTTAAAAGAAAACGTTTCAATGTGTTTATATTCAAACTCAGCCTCAAAGAGGTAACCTTTCAACTTCAGAGTCATTTTGGACAACTGTTCTTGAAATTGTCTTGTATATAAAACTCAATTGGTCGTGACTATTGAAAAATACATTACTTTTTTCTTGTAGCCAGAATATACAGCAAATGAGAGCTCTCTAAATGATTTGGCAAAAAATTCATCTTCAGACAGTTTTAATACAGGAACTGAACTGTTTGGCTTTTCTTCCTTTCTTTGATTCCTGAGAAAGGTAGACCATTTCCTTAGAAGAGTGTTTGAAGATGAAGCCTTCCCTGCTTCTAGAATGGAAGCTTTTGGTGTTTGTTTGCTGAAAGGTCAAGGGAATTGGGGTTTGTAGGGAAAAGTGGAATGCCTTTTAAGTATAGCATGTAAATAGGGGCTTCTCCTGAGTCAGAAAGATATTCCCTCAACGTAGTTCTTATCTGAATTTGGCTAATGATGTTGAACATTTTTTTATGTGTCTATTTATGTGCTTTTTTAATGTGTCTATTAGCCATTTGTATGAGATACCACCTTATACCAGTTAGAATGGCAAAAATTAACAAGGCAAGAAACAACAAATGTTGGAGAGGTTGTGGAGAAAGTGTAAGAGGGTTCCTCTTACATTGTTGATGGGAAGGCAAGTTGGTGCAGCCACTTTGGAAAACAGTATGGAGGTTCCTCAAAAAGTTGAAAATAGAGCTACTCTATGACCCAACAATTGTGTTACTGGGTATTTACCCTAAAGATACAGATGTTGTGAAAAGAAGGGCCACATGCACCTCAATATTCAAAGCAGCAATGTCCACAGTAGCCAAACTGCAGAAGGAGCTGAGATGCCCTTCAACAGATGAGTGGATAAAGAAGATGTGGTCCATATATACAATGGAATATTACTCAGCCATCAGAAAGGATGAATATCCACATTTGCATCTACATGCATGGAACTGGAGGAGATTATGCTGAGTGAAATAAGTCAAGCAGAAAAAGACAATTATTGTATGGTTTCACTTATCTCTGGAACATAAGGAATAACATGGAGGACATTAGGAGAAGGAAGGGAAAAATGAAGGTGGGGAAACGAGAGGGGGAGAAGAACCATGAGAGACTATGGACCATGGAAACAAAAAGGGTTTCAGAAGGGTGGGGAGTGGGGGGGATGGGTGAGCCCGGTGATGGGTATTAAGGAGGGCTGGACTGCATGGGGCACTGAGTGTTATATACAAACAATGAGTCATGGAACGCTACATCAAAAACTAATGATGTGCTCTATGGTGGCTAACATAACATAATAAGATTTTTTTTTAAAAAGGGAAGAGAAAAAAAAAGCGATATTTCCTAGGGCCACAGAAAGAAAGATGTCAGTAGGTCTGGTGCAATGAGGAATAGGGCCCTTCTTTCTGGCAGTGTTCTGGGGAAGTGGTGAGTCTCTGGAAGGAATGGCTTGGGAAACAGGATCATAGGTTCTAGGTATTTCGTAAGTATGGCTCAGAAGGGACCAAGTGAAAGGAGCCAGTGGTCTTCTTAGGGACAGTCAGAATGGACTTGTTATAAATAACCATCCCCTCCCTTCCCCCCTGCCTCCACACCTTGGCCCTGCTTATGACAATAGAACCTAGAAATAGCCCTGATTTGGGAAGGAGGCCCCAAGAATAACTGATGCTCCATTTCCAATGTATCTTGGGAGGATGAAGACTGGGAATTGAAATTAGGTAACATCATAGCTAATATATTTCCCACACATCAAACTTTGAGGACTGAGAGTGAAAAAACAGTGTAATATTGAATAAAGGGATGTCCAGTGATTTCCTCTTTGGAATGTGCACACAGATTATAAAAAGATGAAAGAACCCAAATGTGATGTACTTGCTCAGATCCCATTTTAGATGAGGCACTCATTCTCTCAGCTGCCAGGAGAGTTGGCTGCTGGAGACTCACAGCTGTGATTGTTTCTGGGAATTGCCCTCTACCAGAGGAAGCTGTGTTGCCCTCTTCCCGGGGTAGCCAGAGTCTAACAACTGATTGATGCAGGCATACAAAGACCCAGCCCTTTGCCCTGGATTTGGGACAACTCTGCAGGGCCATCTCAGCTCCTTGGCTAATTCCAGTGGGATTAGCCAAGGC
>RCUC01124773.1:0-32241 GCA_003697995.1 Taxidea taxus jeffersonii | reverse complement strand
TTATTAATTGCTATATTTAACTGACCAATTGAAACCTGTGTAATCATGTTATTTAAAAATGAAGTTAAGTACAGTACACTATGCTTTGTTAGAACTTTTCATTGTTCTAAAGTGTTTGCTATAAGCCCTTTGCACAGATTGTCCCATTCTTAATTGAAGTACCAGGGAATACAGCACCCCATAGGCTCAGGGGCATCCCAGTGATTCCCTGGCAGTTAGATCCTGTTTCATAGTAAGATCACCCAATGTTACATATGGTTCATCAGTTTTTATCTTGTTTCCTTATCTTTTATGTAGATTCCCTTTCCTTGTTTGTCCTTCTGCGTGACTATGGCAAGCTACATGTACACACATGTACGTGCTACGCCCCCCCCCCCACATTTTTTGCAAGAAAAGTAACATTTATTCAATAGTATCTAATATATGGTTCATACTTGAAATTGTTCAATTGTCCCAATATCTTTTTTATAGATTTTTTTTTGGATCCAAGATCTAATCAAGTTTCACTCATCATATTTGATAAAATTGTCTCTTTAGTTTCCTATATCTGCAACAGATTCTCCTCTTTTATAACATTGGGTTTATTGAAGGCTTCTGACCAGTTATTTTCCAGTATGCCCCACACTTTGGGTGTTTCTGTTTCCTTATTACTAATTCAGTGAGACAAATTTGGCGTGAATATCACATACACACCAGTAGGCCCCAGGGAAGGCCAGAACCCGTGTAATAATACCCAGCTAACACAGTCACCCAGGACGTGGTGCGTAGGGTGTAATGTTCACAAGAAATACAAGGCCCCCCGCGAAGCTCTTGCACAAAGGAGGTTGTGTGGGGCCTGCTCAGCCTTCTCTGTGAAGCAGGAGTAGAAATGGCACTGAGTTTCCATCCTGGCTGAAACCAAAGCCTGAAAGTAGTGACCTCTGGGGCTGTACAGTATGCAGATCCTTGTGTCTCTTTCTCACTGAGTGCCCTCGGGCAGACCCCTATTCTTTTTCTTACCTTCCTCACAGAAATTTAAAAAAGGGGTTTGGGGGTGTCTGGGTGGCTCAGTGGGTTAAAGCCTCTGCCTTCGGCTTAGGTCATGATCTCAGGTCCTGGGATCGAGCCCCGCATCGTGCTCCCTGCTCAGCGGGGAGCCTGCTTCTCCCTCCTCCTCTGCCTGCCTCTCTGCCTACTTGTGATCTCTCTCTCTCTGTCAAATAAATAAATAAAATCTTTAAAAAAAGGGGGGGGGGTTTGACCTATAATCACTGCAGAGTCCCCAGTTGCTCTCACATCTTTCCTTTGTTCATTGTGGGCGTATAATAAATATTTATTGGAAAAAAGTGAATGATGAGAAAGTGAGCAAAGAGTCTCTATAGAGATGAAGACCATCAATATGAAGTGAGGGGCCAAGGAAGGCCCCCAAGGGACACTCCATTCAGACCAGCATGGAATGCTGAGAAAATCCCCACTCGTTTTCCTTTAGCTGGAAATAATCAAATGTTGAAAAGACACTGGTGTTTTAGAAAACTCTCTATATATTGTTGCCCTTGGCTGCTTTAAAGGAAATGAAGAGCCCCACACAGGGCAAAGGGCTGCCCTATTTGCCTTTCTTCATTGCCAATGTCTTCTGTAGGGAAGACCATGAGCGACGACAACCACTCCCATGAACTGAGTGCACATTATGGATCATACTGTATCTCTCAGCTTCACAGTCACTCCTCAAGATGAGCTCAGCTAGCTCCCTTCTACAGATGGCCTTCATCCAGCTGCTTACCTGACGTCACAGGACTAAAAAGAGGCAGGACCAAGCTTCAAATGATGACGTTCACAGTACCTATTCAGTAACTGTGCATGAGGTAAACCATGGATTTCTTTGTTGGCCAAGATAACACCTGTCTCTGACCTTGCTGCCGAAGACACACCATCCCATCGTTGTCGTGGTGACAGTTACCAAGCGATGTGGTGAGGGTGAAGAGACCCAGGTGTGTCTGGCTCCAAAATCAATGTGCTTAGAGCTATACCAGGCCATTGTCCTTCTGTTGCCAAGAGATGGAGTTCCCTCTCGAGCCGTTAGCTTCTAATCTATACGGAGGTGTGCTCCCGAAGAGGGCTGTGCATTAAGATAACCCGAGAGTCTGAACAGGGAGGTTGCAGCAGCCGGTTTCCGAGAGGTGTTTAAAGCAAGAAGGAAACAGCCCCAGACGCTCCTGGAGAGCGGGCAGTGTTTATTTGAGTTGCGCTGGCCAGGACCTAGCATGGCGTCAAGGCTGTGGGAGGCCTTCATACATCTTATTCAGGGCTGATGGGGATGTGTCTACAGAATGCAGAAGGCTTTTCCTCGGGAAGGTGGTTGGTCACACCTCAGTGAGCAGGGAGCTTGAATTCTCAGCGCCCTGTGCTCCTGCCTGTCCCCCACATGGCTGCCACAGTCATCTTTGTAAAGCAGCCTGGCCATGCCAACTGTCTACCCTAGATGTCATCTTTAAGGTTGCGTCTCTGCTGTGTATCCTGCACTGCAGAGGGTAGATGAAAAACACTCTTTCTGCAGGCTGAGAAACGAGTCTTGTTTAAAAGCCATATCCACGAGACATAATTTTAGAGCCAGGGAGAGATCATTTTAGGCTCACTTTTCTTGGGAGAGTGTTCTGGAGAGCTCTGGTTCTTCAAGTTTGTGCAACTGCCTTTGAAACTCAGCAGTGAACTGGGAGGAAGGCTCCAGGGAAGAGACTCATGCTACACATGCTTTGGGATATAACCACACAGTCCATTTTCCTCTCTTTTGTAGATAAGGAGGCTCAGTGAAGAACAGGGACTTATCCAGGCTTGGGCTCCAAAACCCAGCCCAGAGCTTTGTCTGTTGCACAGGGACCCACTCTATCTCTATCTTCAGCCTAGGCAGTCCGAAGGCCATATTTTTTCCTGGATCTTGAAGCCATATGTTTCTCTGGCTCTGTCTGCCATCCTAAGATAGGCCTCTGAAGTTGGGTGTCTGGGATCATTCTGTTTCATTTTTGGTGCTGTCTTGGCAAAGGTATTTGAAAGCCAAGGCCAGCATGAGGCAGAAGAGAAAAGAGGAGGAAAGAGCTGCAGGTTTGCAATCTCACAGGATCCCAAGGTAAGAAAGATGGGCTCTCCTGCTGGACTCTTGCTGCATCCCCTAGACAGGGAGCTCTTCTGAGGACAGTCCAACAGCAAACATTTGATATATATTTTTTTTTCTTTAAATATTTTATTTATTTATTTGAGAGAGAGAGATCACAAGTAGGCAGAGAGAGAGAGAGCGGAAGCAGGCTCCCCGCTGTGCAGAGAGCCCCATGTGGGGCTCGATCCCAGGACCCTGAGATCATGACCTAAGCCGAAGGCAGAGGCTTAACCCACTGAGCCACCCAGGTGCCCCTGATATATATTTTTAAAGGTTTTATTTATTTATTTGACAGAGCACAAGCAGGGGGAGCAGCAGGCAGAGGGAGAAGCAGGCTCCCCACTGAGTTGGAAGCCCAAGGCAGGACTTGACCCTAGGACCCCAGGATCATGACCTGAGCAGAAGGCAGAAGCTTACCTGACTGAGCCCCCAAGGAGCTCCAGGCATTTGATATTCATTATGGTTCAAAGTTGTGTTGGTTTGGTGAAGGTATATATAAGTTTCATTTTATGTATATTATGCATCCATTTTTTAAAAAGCCGTTGAGTTAAAAAATGAAATTGCTCTTACTTTTTAGAGCAGTGACTCCCAAATCACCCGGGGATAGAATAATTTCAAAGGCTTGTGAAAAATGAGAGACTCCTCAGGCCCTTGTCCTGGGAATTCCGATTGAGTTATTAAGCAGGCCTGGGTAGGGCCTGGAATGTGCTTTTTAATTGGCGCCCCTGATGATTTTGATGATTGGCCAGATCTGAAAGTCACTATCCAGAGAATAACCTTGTTCAAGGCCCAGTTTTCCCCTTCAAGACAGACGTGAACATCAGCAGTAGCCTCTAGGCCTGGACCCTTGAAGCAGATGAGACGCACTGAGAAATACGGGAATGTTACAGGAGGAACAATAGGCCAGCATACCTGGTATCAGATTGAGAGGGAGTGCTAGAGAGAAGTAGCTTGGGCCCCTAATTAGACCCGCTCCCCAGTTCACAGACCTGCAGCTCGGAGCCCCCTGCTAACTGGCAGCCCCTTAATAGGTTAGGAGCTGGCATCGGGCTTGCATGTGATTATAAACCACACACAGAAGAACCCGGTGGCAGAGGAAGGCTTTTGAAGCGCGCTTGTCTTTCAGCATTTTGTATAGCCAGTGCGCTGAAAGGCATCAAACCGTTGCTTTGGATGGGAACTGTGAAGGGCCAGTTTGTTGAATAATGAATTCTCCGAGACCCATTCTGTCATCTTGATGGACGAGCAGGAGCCCGCATCCATGATTCTGCTCTCCGCGCGGTACAGGGAGCAGGACAGGAGAGATGATTTCTCACAGATCCTCTCCTGCACCCAGCATCCTGTCTCCTCCCCTCGTGCTGTGGTGGGGGAGGAAGGACCCGAGCGTGGGCGCTCTGGGCCATGCCCAGCTATGTGACTCCCCACCCTATACACCCCAGCTCGGGTGACCCTCATGGCAGCTCTTCCACCGGCCTGACCTCTTTTGCCGAGGACGAGGATACGGAAGCCCTGAGAATTCTCTGGGCCGGGCTCACAGGGTCACAAGAACAAGGTCTGCTCCTTCCAAACGGTCACAAAACTTGACCAAACCCAGAAAACCATTTTTGATGTTTCTTGGAGCTTGGTTGATTCCGATGGGCTGTGATACAGTTTCCTGCTGTTGACCTCAATGCCCAGGGATGGATACCTGTTTGCACCCATGGGTAACAACATATGTGCTGCCAGTGCCCCCCCCCCCACCCCCTGCAATTCCATAATAGGGTCCCTTCTCTGAGGTGAGGCTGCCCCTCAGAGAGAGCCACACTGTGCGCAGGGACGAGTGGAGGCAGAAGGGGCCTGTTCCAGGCTGCCAAAGGCACAGTCAGGTATCCTCCAGCCCCCGAGCAATCTCAGGGGCCTTGCTCTCGTCTGTCCAATTAGGTTCCAGTTAGGGGCCTTCTATTTCTTTCCAAGTCCATTTCCACAAAGGGAGAGCTGTAGTGGAGGCCGAGATTTCCATGAAAACCTTCCAATTTTTGGGCAAACATACCAGGCAGCTCTCATGGCAATACCATGGTGAAGGGGAATAATGTTGTTTGGCATTTCGCCCTTAAAAAAAATGTATGTGGAGGGGTGAGTAGGGAGGATGTGGGGAGGATGGGCAGAGAGAACAGTGGGGGCTTTGTAATTTACTGCTATAGAGAGGTCAGGTGGGCAGGGCCATGAAGGGAGGAGGGGTGCAGAGAAGGCATGAACCCCCCCAACCCTTGGGCTTCGCTCCCTTTTTCTCCCTTTCTGCCTGATTCACACATTTTGGGAGGTTTTAAGGGGGAAGTTGAGGAGTTTTTTATGTTTTTATTTGGAAGAAGGACTCTGTCCTTCTGAGGGAAGCTGGCTCCTTGCTGCTTTGCAAGGATTAAGGGCCTGGCTTCCAGTACCATTGAAGAAACATCCCAGGAACTACCCTTTTCTCTCAACAGCTGAAAAATGCATCACAGAGTGTGGCTTCCTGGAGAGTTTTGGCAAAAGAGCTTCCCTCTGGAACAATAGGGTTCCTATAGCAAGCCACCTAGGGTTTTTTTTACTGTAGCCCTTTCTCCTGTATCTGAATGCCCACATTTTGCTGTCCCCATCCTGGTGGGGAGAAGGGGAGGGCTGCCAGAGCAGCTGAGGGTGGCCCCAGAGCACACAGATTTCTAACTGCAGGGAGCCAGCCCGATTGACAGACGCACCCCTTCTTGATCTGGGCGAAAGCACCTTCAGATAGGAAGAGTGCTGGCTGCCCAGAACCGTGGACAGCCAGCCCGGCCCAGTGGCATTTCTGCCCTGCTGCTCCACCACCTTGCTTCTGATCTTCAGTCTGGGCCATTGCAAAACCTAGCTGGTGCTGCTCCCCTGGAAAGGATGAGCAGGAGGAATGAAAGAGGCCCCGGTACCTAGAATAGTACCCAGTCTGCTGCAGTAGCTGATGCTCATTCCCACCTGCTCCAACCCACACGGCATTCTTGCTGTCAACGTCCTTCTTTGACAGAGCCAAGAACGGCCAATCATTAATTCAGTTTGCATCTGGAGGTCTGTAGATTCAGGGATGTTTGCTGGAGCTGTTATTTTATAATGAACACCTTTGAATTCTGGAGGGTGCTGCTTGGCCAGTCTGTCTTCCCAGACTTAAAAAGAACGTAGTGTGCCCCTCAGTTACCCCCAAGGGGATAGCGGGCAGGTGGCGATGCCCGTCTGTCTGCCTCATAAGGATGCCACAGGTAGGAAGCCTGCAGTTGGTTGATAAAACACCTGAATTAGAAAGTCCCAGGACACCTGATAAAACCACCCCTTTCATTTTGCACATGAAGAAACAGAGCCCAAGAGAGCCCAAGTGTGACTATATAGTTAGCCTCACTAACACTGATGAATATGAGTCATTAGGATGGTCTGTGAGTGTGGGTTGGTATTTATTTTCTGAGGTCACTTTGCCAAAAGGAACTTAACGAAAACTCCTGAACTCACTTGTGTTGTCTTATGGATAGCAGGCATCTCTTCACTGAATCACAAACTAGTGTGGAAGTCATTTTCTTCTCCAAGACATTGGCTGAACTGAGCCAGCTCTGGCTCCTGGAGACTTCATTATTCAGTAGGTGAAAGGTTGCCCGATTTGCTAGGATAAAACACAATGTGGAATGACCCTAGTACATCTCTTTGGATTCAACTCATTTCAGTTAGTAGTAATCCTAGTGATGATTAGACTAGAGGCCTTTGTCTCCAAGTAAGACATTTCTTCTGGAGTGAACAATATTTTTAGCTGCCAGTGTTCCTCTTTTAGCACCTTTTCAGCATCTGTGTTTTAGGAATTAGATGGGCTCCCTCAATCTCCTTTTTTCATTTTCCTCAGGGTTAAAAGTTGAGTAGGAGATGAGGGTGGGTTACGACAGCCGTTTTGTTAACTGTTTGTGGGGATCTTTTCAGTTCTGGATTTTTATTTTTTTTAATTACTCTTATTTGAAAAAAAAAATTTTTTTTAAATATTTTATTTATTTATTTTTTAGAGAGAGATAGAAAGTGTGAGCTCAGGCAGACAGAGTGGTAGACAGAGGCAGAGGGAGAAGCAGGCTCCCTGCCGAGCAAGGAGCCCGATGTGGGACTCGATCCCAGGACCTGGGATCATTACCTGAGCCGAAGGCAGCTGCTTAACCAGCTGAGCCACCCAGGCGTCCCTGAAAAAAATTTTTGTATAGCCACTCTATTGTTGGCATTCAGATGACAGCAAGGAATCTTTGAAGTGCATTTACTGGGTTAGTTGATAAGCTGGTGTTACATCCCTGCCAGCGGCCCAGTGCTGTGCTCACGCGTGTCCTCTGTGCTCCCTGAGCATTTTGGAAAGGCCTCCCTGCCTGGTCCTGTCCCACTGCATCATGGGTAGCTGTCCCCAGAGTCTGCATTCTTAGAGGGCAGGGACCACATCCTATTAATTCCCGTAGCCCATAATTCTCCCAGTAAGGACTCTGCTTCAAAGCAGCCTTTTTTCCCTTCACTTTCTTGCCACCCAGAGCCTTCTGGAAATCTTGGTGGGGCATTCATCAAGCCTCAGATGTGGGGGAGAGAAGTTTGACTTCTGTGCTTTAATCAGGTGTTCTGTAATGCCACTCACTCCCCGGATACTTCTAAAACGAAAACGTAGCCTGTGAGTCCAGCACCAAGAGAGGAAATAAACGACAAATTAAAAAGTGATTAGTGAGCGTTTAGGCAGAAGGTCAAAGGGATTATTTTGGACTTCAAACTTTCCAGCTTTCAGGGCCTGTATTCAGTTACAAAATTGCATCCCTGAATTATTTGTGCAGGTGGCAGCTGTCAGATTGGAAGAAGGTTTCTGGGTTCTACAAAAGGAACGTTGACAGCCTGGGAGTGGGAAGTGTGCTCCTGGCATGAGGGTTGTCTTATCCCTGGCCTACTGGAATGGCTCCAGCGTTGCTTGACTGCAGTGACAGTCCTTGTTGGAGCTGACACAGCCTTGTCCCAGTTAGTCTGGCCACCTTCTTGAGGAAACCAGAGGGAACCAGTCAAGCAGGCTGATTGGCATCAGCTGTAAACAGCTGGAGAGTAGGTTTTCAGGCTGGGAGGGCAGAGAACTCACCTTCTTTAAATCCCTGCCCTATAATGGGTCATGATCTCAGTTCTTCAAAGTGGGTATTGGCATCCTCTTTTTCAAGTGGGGGCTCCGAGAAGTGAAGCTGCTTGCTGCTGGTTGCATAGATTTTAAGTGGCAAAACTGTTTTTTTTTTTTTTTAAGATTTTTATTTATTTATTTGACAGACAGAGATCACAAGTAGGCAGAGAGGCAGGCAGAGAGAGGGGGAAGCAGGCTCCCCGCTGAGCAGAGAACCCAACGCGGGGCTCGATCCCAGAACCCTGAGATCATGACCTGAGCCGAAGGCAGAGGCTTAATCCATTGAGCCACCCAGGCGCCCCAAAACTGGTTTTCAAATCCAGATCCGAGCTGCTTTCTTGAGACTTGTTTTCTTCCTCTGATTGGGAGCTTTTTCCTGGACCATGGTTCCCAGAAGGATCATAGGAAGTGGGGTCGGGGGTGTGTGTAAATGGATCTCTAGGCCCTGGGGACCACTGGACAGGGTGGAGTGGGGCCGCTGGGTCATTGGGGTGAGGGGGGCACCCTACAAAGTATTTCCCGATAGTTTCACCGCATGAAAAAGACTGGGAAACTGAAAAGGCAGGGTCTTAGCTGTCATCCAGCTCAATAGCCATGCATCTGAGACTTGAAACTGGTTAGGTCCCCTATAAATAATTCCTCACGGATCTGTCGGCTCTCCATGAGGACATCTGGTGGTGCTTTGTTTGGGGAGATCGTGTTAGAAAAACAGGAGTGAGGGGGGCGCCTGGGTGGCTTAGTGGGTTAAGCCGCTGCCTTCGGCTCAGGTCATGATCCCAGGTTCCTGGGATGGAGTCCCGCATCGGGCTCTCTGCTCAGCGGGGAGCCTGCTTCCCCCTCTCTCTGCCTGCCTCTTTGCCTACTTGTGATCTCTGTCTGCCAAATAAATAAAAAAATCTTAACAAAAAAAAAAAAAAGAAAGAAAGAAAGAAAAAGAAAAACAGGAGTGAGAGGCATCTGGGTGGCTCAGTCTGTTAGGCGGCTGTCTTCGGCTCAGGTCATGATCTCCAAGTCCTGGGATCGATCACCACATCAGACTCTGCAGAGCAGGTATAGGAAAATTGACAGTAGAAGTTCAGGGACAGTGATGACTGACCTGTGGCCTGGGTGTCAGGGAGACCATAGGAAGGGTGAAGAGCACGTCCAGCCATGGTTAGTGCTGCCCCCATTGCCACGTGGCGTTGGAGCTGGTTCAGTAGCTAGAAATCTGGACGTTGCATGAGACCTGCTGTTGTGAAATGGCAACAATTGATGTTGGGAAATTTAAGCCATGGGTGGCCAAACAGACCATTTCTGTGGGCCAGATTTGGCCAGCATGTGACTTTTGACCTCGATTGGCCCATGCAACTCTGTGGGTTACCTTGGGGTGTTCTGGTGGCCTTGGACTGCCCACCAGCATGATTTGGTTCTCACGTCGCCTCCAGTAGTGTGCCAACTCCTCATTTTTGACACTGCTTCTGGTTCCAGTCTTGCCTTTGGACTATCTCGAACTTTGGCCCTCCCAGGTGTCTGATGTCCTGCCAGTCCATGTGTTGTTTATCTTACCGCCATGTGAACCTGGGGCTTTGTGTACACCTGGGCAGCATAGCTTGGGTGGGAACGTGCATGCTGACGAATGTATGTTTAACTCTTTGGGAAGATGAAAAGAGAATTTTTTTTGCCCTTCTAGACTTAACCTTCCATTCGGCCTTGTGTGATCTCTTGACAGGGCCTGGCAGGGTTCCTGCTGCGATACTTCTTCAGGCATCAGGGTGCCAGGTCCTGCTAACCACTGTCGAAGCCCCTTTTATTTACACAATCCCAAGAAGTCCCTGGAATTAGAGGATTTTATGAGCGTGCTTTTCCTGTGGAATCAGATTGCATTTGGGAGGGAGTTGGCAGGCCCCAGCTGCTTGAGGGAGCTTTCAACTGAACTCTGATCACATCTTATACCTGCTTAAAAGCTTTTAGGGGCTTCCTGTCACATGCAGGAGCAGGAGCTAACATTTATGGAGCCAGGCAGTTGGATATTTTATAAACTGTGTTGTCTCAGTCCTCATGATCCACTCTGTACATTGGGAATTATTGTACAAAGTCCCGTTGTACATTGATGAAGCCCAGGGAGGTAAAGTGACTTGCCCAAGGTCAAACGGTAAGCACAGCAGGTAATAGAAGTAGAATGTAAAATCCTATCTTCCTGACTCTGAAGTTCATGGATAAATTGAATGAAGTAACTGTGCCAGAGTGGCTAATATGGTTCAGTGAATCCTTTGTAGAAGAGGTATTTAAGTCTTCAAAGACATATAGGACTTTGCAGGGACAAAGTCTTTAATTTAGATGTTAAGACATATTTCACGGGGTTGTTAGGGAGGTCAAATGTGATATTTATGTAAGAGCTATTAAACCCCATGCACACATTGGGATTCTTGCTGTGTCCTAGCTCTAGGCAGCCATATTGGAAATAAACACATTTGGGTCATCAAGGAGACTGAGGCAGGAGAGTAGCTGGATCAGTATAAATCCATCTCTGCATCTAAGGAAGAGCCTTGCCTTTTATCCTTGTTCCAGGTGAGCATACACTTTTCCAGAGCTTTGTAGCTTTGCTAATATCCGCATATAGACCTAGTTCCTGTGTGTACTTAGCAAGAAAGGCTAACCCCATCTCTGAATGAACTTCAAAGTCCTCCGTATTCTATTATGTATCCTGGTTACACTGTTCTTATCAACAGTGGTGAAATATAATCTCTCTGACTCTCAATTCTTTGGCTGTATGCTAATAATTATTTTAGAGGATTGTTTTGAGTTACATCAGTTGATGTATCCAGAGTTCCTGGCACATATTAGGTACCCAATGAATCCAAATTTACTCTCATCCTTATTTAAAAGAGGGGTCAAAAGAGGAAAGAGGTAATCCAGTTTGACCTGGAGTAGAGGAAACATAAGTCCTATTAGCTCTGGTAGTTGTAGATTACTAGAACTGTAATGTCCACAAAAGGGGGCTGGGGTTCTCTTCATGAAAGGTCTGTATCATGCCATGTTGTGAGTTTGTTTTTTAGTCTCTAATGGATCTGACAGCCCTTTCAAAATCCAACTGAAAAGACCAAAAGCTGACAGAGCTAAGAGTTTTAAGGTGGCCTATATTATTTTGGAGAATAAAATGTTTTCTCTTTAAGCAGTTTATAATAAGAAAGGCTATCCAAAGTTCTTTTTGACACCCATGAGTAGACTAGAGACTGGTGTCCCTTTGTCATGGAACCTGAGACTTTCCAAAGTTGAGAAACTCAGAACCAGTTCAGGATCTTGATACTGTGTGTCCCCAGCACCTAATATTGTCCCATACTCAGGAACTGTCCTACATGTTTGTGGAATTCCACTGCAGGCCCTGGACTTGGACACAGGAAACCCAGGCACCAGGACTAGATGTGCTACTAATTTCTTCACTTCTACCTTGGAGTTGCTTTCAGTTCTCACAGTCTTCTTTTTGTGAAGAAAGGGGCTGGACTTTGCAGTTTTGAAGAATGAGCATTTGTCAAAGAAAACCCCTAGACCCAGAATATTGCCTGTTCACACCAGCCAACAGCAAGTGTTTTTCATGGCAGCCCATTTCAAAGGTGGGAAACGCCTTCATAATAAACTTAGTTTTGTCTCATCTGGATTGTGTCCAGTATAAAAATCTGGACAAATATCATAAACCAAAGAAAGTTTGCACACTTCTAAGACCAGTAGCAATTAATTACTTTAAATAGAAACCCTGTCACTTACAAGCAACATAAATATTTGTATTTTGAACCTCTAAGTAGTAGTTGGGTTGACCATTCTGGCCTTAAGAGATTAAAAAAAAAAAAAGAAAAAAGCAGTTGGTCATATTTTAACAGGGAATACATTTATAAAGAAAAGGAGGGTAAGGTCATGGAGTAAGAAAACATGAACCTAAAGACAGATAGACCTGAGTTCAAATCCCAGTGACCACCTGACTCATGTGGGAACCCTGGCCACAGGTCTTGGGGAAATTCAGATACATTAATTCATAATCAGACTCTCTGTTGGAAATCAGAAGCCCCATGCCTTCCATCTGTATTTATTATTTTTTAAAGATTTTATTTATTTATTTGACAGAGAGAGATCATAGGTAGGCAGAGAGGCAGGCAGAGAGAGAGAGGAAGGGAAGCAGGCTCCCCGCTGAACAGAAAGCCCGATGCGGGGCTCCATCCCAGGACCCTGAGATCATGACCTAAGCCGAAGGCAGAGGCTTTAACCCACTGAGCCACCCAGGCGCCCCCCACCTGTATTTCTAACATCTGGTCCTTATTGGTACCCTTTGCCAGCTTTGCACTTTGGATGAGCTGCTTAAACTTTCTGAACCTCAGTCTGTCATTTGTAAAATGAACAGGCAGGAGAGTCTGTGATGTAGGTAAGATGTTGAAAGTACTGGATGAAACTGGATGTTGAAAGTACTATGGTGGAGTTCTTCTACTAGCTGCCTGATTGGAGCAGTGCATCCGCATCTGGATTCTGCACTCACTCTTCTTCTGTGGGTAGGTGTTTGTTTAATTATTACTCTCACAGATCCTGGACTCTGCTTATTTTAAGGTAACTATAGAACGGGTGAAGTAAAAAGCCGGACATCTTTGGGAAAGGCAGTCGAAGGCTTTGGTCTATAGGAGCCCGGGCAACCTCTCCTTGATGCTCTGAGTTGGGTCCTGCCAAAGCGTGGAGATTTCTTATTCACTTTCCTACCCCCGCTCTTTCCCTGATGCACACCACGGCTTTCTAAAAAGCACTTTGAGAGCAGGAGGCTGTGTTTAATTTTGTGCAAACGAGAAGCTGGGACTGAAGGGAGCAGGGTTCTGGGGCTGGGTCACTTTGGTAACACTTCCCACATGACTTTATCAATGGGTGGGCCGCAAAAACTTACCCTGTGTTTTTTTTACACCCCACCCCCCAAACCACCCAACCTGCTCAAGTGTTAGTTTTTCAAAGCCCAAGAAGTTTCAAAGGCCTGAACCCAACACAGGGGCCTTTCTTCATGCTTTGATTTTCTGCCCATTAAGTGTTTGTCAGTGAGTTCGCATTTCGCCTCCTGCAACCTACACATCCCAAGAGGTCCCTTGAGGTATAGGAAGTTAATTGATCCTTGATTAAAAGAAGGAGAAGTGCTTTGAATTGGGGTCTAGAATCACCAGATGGTGTGTACACACACACAAACACACATGCAGAGTTTGGTTTTCCTTTGCAAAAAGCTTGTAATTAGCTTTCATTATAGATAAATCCCAAGTCCAGGATATTGGCTTCAGAGTGTTGGTTAAATCAGATGCTGAACCCATGTGTGGTACGTGGTAAATGTTCAGTGAATAATCGCCCGGGCTTTTGCCTTGACCCTTCCATGGAAAGCATCTTTTTCTTCAAAGGCCATGAAATTTGCTGAGCTGTAGCTAATTTATCAATACTCACAGGGGCTTCCTTCTCTGTTTTAAACTCACTGACTTTAGAAAGCACCCAAAAGTCCTAGTATCTCTGTTAAGTCAACTTTAATCCCTTTGAATCTTGCGGTGACTGAATGCATTCGTTGTTATGAATCTTCTCCCATTAGCCCTTGGGTGGCTTGAAGGTTGGGACTTTCCTTAGCACAGTGGCCAGGTCAGTGCTGAGAACATAATAGGCATCCAGGTTCGTCAAACGACAGACCTTCCTGTGGGGTTCCTCAGCCCAGTTTGGGCACATACCTGTTTAGTAAATGTTGGCTACTATCATTGTGTCTGTGTTAGCTTTCCCTTTCTTCCTTTTGTTGTCTACTGATGCGTCTCTTCCCCGCTCTTTAGCCAAATTTAAAATCGTATTCTCATAACAGCCATATGTTTGGGTAACTGCCTTATTGAAATCACTAAACTACTTTGAGTTTCTTGAGTGTACTTAGTCCCTAGATCCAAAAATCCTCCTATTCACATAAGGGTTCCCTTAAGCCTTCCATCCTCTGTCGGCCATCTTTGGTGTTCCTGGTAGGGCAGTCTTGTTGGGCCCTACATGTACTCTATACATATATCAGTCCTCACATTTTGAAATATCTTAGTGCACTTGTTTTTGTAATTTTCTTAAAATATCATGAGCCTCTCGAGGGCAGGTGCTATGAGATTCACCTCTAGATTCCCAGGCACTAGCACTGGGAATTTTCTTGAAAGGAAGGGATCGGGGACTATAGTAGTTGGTGCCAGTGTTGGGAATGGAGATCCTGCTGTCGAAAAGAACAGCCTTCTTCTCCCTGTGTCCTGGAGAGACAAGGCATGGTCTTATATCTCTTGAGGACTAGCTGCCCCGTTGAGAAAAATGTTTATGCTTTTCCCATCAAATGAAGGCAATCTGAGGTTACTCTTTTCTGGAGCAAAGTCAAGACTTGACTGGCACCCCCCCGCCCCGCCCCACCGCGAGTCATACCACAAGTTTGTAGGGAAGACAGAAAAAGCCATTGGGTTTTCTAAATGCTATCTCCATGCCTTTCAAGAAAATAAACAGAACCCACTCAGATCCAGCTTCTTGTCTGTCTGTGGTCCTCATCCATATAATCAGAACCGGAAACTCCCCAAGCCTCAGGCAAAGGAGGAAGAGAAAGGATTTGGATTGCTCCCAGGCTAAGAGAAGCCAAAGGAATAGAATAAACAGATTTTCTTCACTAGCCTTCTCTGTGGTATAGCCCCCCTACTTCGTTCTTTTAACATCTCCTGAGTGTCCACAGTGTGCACCCAGATGCCGTGCTGACTTACCTACAGTGCTGTTGCTCAGTTTCTTTTCACTAAAGCCACTTCCTGTGCTGGTTTCATTCCATTACATCTTCCCCTGCTAGACGGTAAGCTCCCTGAGGACAGGGTTTATGCCATCTCCATAATCCTTGTAATTCAGGTACATAGTAAAGACAGAATAAATGTCTGCTGGATGAATGAATGGATCAGTGTGCTGGCATATTCTGTCATCCAGCCATCCCCACTCTAGATCTCGTTCTTCCCATTGCACAGATGAGAAGGGCGTTGGGGAAGATGGGAAATAACTCGCTTAAGTAGCAGGCGGCCGAGTTGAGATCATTAACCCAGTTCTGTCTAACTCCACAGCTCTTTTATATGTGTTTTATTGTCCTTAGAAACATGTGTTTTACAGGCCTATCATGTGAACACTATTAAAAATAGAAGCCGAGGCTTGAGAGCATAGCACAAATGTAAGGCACTCGGGGGTCTGCTCCCTTCCCGAGTTTATTAGCAACGCATTGACTCCCAGGCACCACGGAGGCTGCGGCCCGGCTCAGACGCGGAGCTCAACGTTTTATCACGACGTGTGGAACTTTAAAACCGGACTATTAATATCATACTGCTGGCTTCTCAGCTACTTTTCATGGCCAACTTGGCCACAGTTCAAAACGTGGAGTAGTAGAATGAAGATGGTTTGGGCCTATGTGATATTTTTTTCCCTCCCAGCCCCTCTACCTGCAAAGATCGGCTGCGCACTCTTAATTTCTGTGCCACCGCGTTTCCCAGCTGTCTCCCCTTGCCTGCTTCCCTCCTTTGCAGAGACAGTCTCAAGAGCTAATGGTTACCGGCTTCCAGGGCCCCTCTGTGTTTACTTTGAGAAGGTCAGGCACAATGCTGTGGTGTGTCGCTGTTTCTTTCTTTTCAAAGCACCAGTATGAATTTGATAAAGTAAATTGTTGTTCTAGCAGGAAGCAGTTAGGGGTCAAAAAATAAATAGCCGTAGAATTCAAATAAATCCGAAGAATAAAACCAAATAAATCCATGTGTGTATGCACAGTGATACATAAATACACTTTTTAGAAAGTGAGCCTTTTTATCGCTGCTGGGCTGGACCAAAGTAATTGAAAAATTGTGGAGTTCATGGTACATTTTTTTTTTTTTCTTAAAGAGGCGGTCTGGGGCTGTGAGCAACGTGACGTGAATTTAATTCCTTTTTGAGAAACATGGAAATGGAATTTTATCTTTTCAACAACCGCTTATCTTGGGGTTTTTCAGCTAATGAAATTCACAGTTGGATGAAACCAATTTGCAAAGTTAAATTGGGGGATCCGGGCATTTGGGGGTAGACTAAGAGACTCTGAATGAGCTAAATATTCTTTGTCTCTGTTCTCTTCACTTGAAAACGAACGACGTGTGCTTAAATAATTTAACTTGACCTCTTCAGATTGTTGGAAGATTCAGTGCAAAAATGGATATAAAATACCTTCCACATTGCTGGTGTTGCTGTTCCGTCAGTGCTGGCTGTTAATAAGATATTTTTCTTGGTCTTCCTCAGTCCTCTAACATTTAGTGGCTCACCTTTGACTTTGTGAAGTAAGGTGACAGCTTGGTATTGAACTTGGTGGTAGGGGAAGAAGAGGTCTTCTAGTCAGAGAGAAGAGTATGAATGAAACACAGTCTCTGTGTACTGTCTTCTTGGAGGCCATGTCCAGGAAGGCAGCAGACCATGAGGCAAGAGAGAGGAGGTCCAGGTCACAGGGAACCCCTGAGGTCATACTTAGGGACTTTATCTTGTCCTGTGCAATGGGGAGCCATCAAAGAGACTTAAGCAAGGCACTGATGTGCTTGTGGTCAGGAAGTGAACTGGTAGGTACATGTGAGAGTCAGTGAAGGCCAGGAGAGTGATGTAGAGGCCATGGCAGTAACCAGGCAAGAGATACTGTAGGCCTTCACTTTTTTGCTTCAGAGTTATGAAGAGCTTTTCCTGGCAGGTGATGGAATCCATTTGCCATGACCTTTAAGAGAATGGCATCTGAGCTAACACTGATAAACCGGCAGCAGCTGCGAGGGCGGCCTGGTGCTCCCGGATGCCCTTGGGCTCTGTTCCAGGACTGCGGGCATCGGGGCCCCACTCAGCTCACTCAGTCTTCTTAGTGACTCTTCAGTAGAAGAAAGAGGTTGAAAAGTGCCCCACTGAGCAGATACTAAGTGCCAGGCACCATGCTAGGAGTTCTGTGGGCTTCATTCTCTTTGAGTCCCCACAACTCATTTGCAAGGAAACTGAGGCTCAGGAAGATGGAATTAGAACCAAAGGTCACATCGCTAGGAAGTGATGGATTCAAATTCGGGTTCTGTGACTCCAAGGCCTTCCCTGCTCCAAGCAGCAGAGCCCGGGGAGGAGCTTCTCCAAGGGGGTATGGTGATGACTAACACTCTTGACGAATGAGACATCCTTAGACTTTGGGCTCCGTTGGTCAATATTACAAACTGGGCTTAAATTTTAGGAGGCTATTGTGGCACAGGGGGAAAGCTCCTGTCCTGGCTCTTCCACTGCCTCCCACAGTACTCTTGGACAAGACAAGACGGTCATGCTGTGCTCCTCTCGGGGGTGACCGGGAAGGAAAGCGCATGGGTGTACTGAATGTTCTCTGTGGCCTATACATATCGCTACAAATGCAAGGAATTACTGTCACTGTCAATGTTCTTATCTGGGGTGGTCTTTGCTGTCGGTCAGTGTTTCTTTGGCCTCCTTTCATTGATGTTTTCCCTTTCCCTCTCTCTCTTTTTTTCTTCTGGTCCATATGGTGGTTCCATCTTGAGCAGCTGGCCTGCCCTTCCTCATCATTGAGACCAGCACCATCAAACCTTACCACCGAGGGTTTTACTGCAATGATGAGAGCATCAAGTATCCTCTGAAAACCGGTGAGACGATAAACGATGCTGTGCTCTGCGCTGTGGGGATCGTCATTGCCATCCTCGCGGTAAGCATCCGGGCCACTGTGCTCAACCCCGCTCAACTGCCCCTGGATCCTGTTTCAGAAAATCCGAGCCAGCACAGCTGACAGATCAAGTAGAATTTCATTTTATTAATATTGTTTATTTACATTATTACTATTACTAAAAGTATTTTCAGGGGCACCTGGGTTGCTCAGTTGGTTAAGCAGACCCGGTTAAGCTCAGGTCATGTTTCCAGGGTCCTGGGATCGAGTCCCATATCGGACTCCTTGCAAGAACCCCTCTCCCAGCTTGTGCTCTCTCTCTCTCTCAAAGTAAATAAAATCTTTTTAAAAAAGTATTTTCAATTACTAAATATATATGTATACACAAATATGCCAGAAGTATAATTTCTATATGCATGTATATACTAAAAGTATCATGAAAGTACACAAAACCCCCCGCCCTAAAATACTTTGTCTGCATGATCCCCACAACCATCTGGTGGAGTCTAGATACTGTTCTTTTTTTTTTTTAAGATTTTATTTATTTATTTGACAGACCGAGATCACAAGTAGGCAGAGGCAGGCAGAGAGAGGGGCGGGGGAAGCAGGCTCCCTGCTGAGAAGAGAGCCAGATGTGGGGCTCGATCCCAGGACCTGGGATTATGACCCGAGCTGAAGGCAGAGTAAGCTTTAACCCACTGAGCCACCCAGGTGCCCTCTAGATACTGTTCTTATCTTTCTTCTACAAATTAAGATACTGAGGTCTGCAAGAGTAAAAATAATTTGCCCAAGTTCACTTGGAGCCACAGAGTTAGGAATTGAATCCAGCCACCCCTTAGCCCAGAGTCTGAGCTCTGAGCCATGACACTGAGCCCCAGAGAGAGGGGAATGCCATCAGATGTCACAGGCATTTCTGGGCTCTGTTTGCACTATGGCTGTGCTGCTGTAACAGTGGTCATGCCACTGATGTTCTCTGGCATATCATTCACTTCTCACACTCAGGGACGGTGGTGGAAAAGTGAAGATAAAATGGCACTTGGAATCGAGAGACTGAGGTTCTAGAACTGGCACTCTGCTGACAAGCCGTACATCCTTAAAACCAGGGATGACCATCTTGCTTCATAGTATTGCAGTGAACAGTAAAAGAGGTCATGAATACTGAAATAGTTTGCAAACTCCCAATTGCAGAATAGGTTACTCAGGTGCAAGCATAAACATACAGGTCTTCCCTTAAAGGATGAAGTCCTCATTGAGGATAAAAAATGAGCCATGGACTTTGGAACCAAGTCCAGAATTATTTTGAGCAACGGTCGCATCGTGGAAATTGGGGTATGGCCTGAATTGGAAGGCCACCACCCTGTTTTAGACGTGTCCATTTAGGGCAGGGGTGGGGAGCATAACTGATGGTACTCTGTCTCGTAATTTATGAGTCCTGCATTTTCACAGCTGTCCATGCCCCACCTCCAGAATTTTCTGCTGATGGCTTGAACCCCAGCCACGTGGGCATAAGGGAGAAGTGTCATGTCCACCAAGGTCATAAATTCTTCCTCTCAGATCCTTGAGTCATGTTTATATTAGCCAGACTTGGAAGCTTATCTTTGGCCTGTATTAGAAGCCAAGAAGGAAGGAAGCTAAAGTTAAGAATATTCTATGTGAGTTAAGTGGTAATATCTCCATTATACAAATGGAAAACTAGAAGCTCAAAGGGGTTAAATGATATGTTCAAAATCTATAGCAAATAAAATTTGGGGTTCAAGCCTCTCCCTAGCTTTTTTCATAACTCTGTTTCCATTTTGCAAACTTGACTTCAAATTGTGAGTGGCTCTCCCTTCCAAATTAATTGCCCAAGGGATAGGCAGTTGGCTACTCTTGCCTATTCTGGATCACGTGCAAGCTGCTGATGGTACTGAACCACATTTCATGAAGTTTTTCTTTTGACTTCCCCACTCTGGGGGTTGGTTGTAAACTTTGAGACCCCTCTTTGTTTTTTAATAACATCGTAAACCAGGCACACAATCAACAGTTTGAAATTGGGAAAGGGGGATGGGGGACTAGTAGAATTCCTTCCAACCTTTAAAATAAAAACAGTCCATTTGACAACTCTAGTAGTTTCTTAAAGGTGGACTGAGGATCTTTGTGTTCAGAAACTGAGAGATATAAAATCTAATTTTACTGTTGCTCCAAATTGACAGTGGGGGTTGAGTTGCATGGCTTTTCGTGGGAAAGAAGTTTGTCACGGCAGGCAAATAATTTACAGTATCTTATACTAAGGTTTGAACAGGTGTTTTTGACCTTGGAGGGGTCAGTTAACTGAGTGCTTCTAGGAAACCGACTATAACCCAGGAGTGGTTAAGATAAGAATAGCACAGGGTCAGGGTTGTCATGTGCCCTTTGCTCTCTCTGCATGCAGTTCACATGGGCTCGTCTGGTGGGGCATCTCCCCCAGTGCAGTGGACAGCGACACCCTTCAGAGGCTGTGGCACCCACCACTACGTGAACCCAGTGAACCACCACTCTCTCCAGCCCTCGTTTTCCTCATCTGTGTTTGCGTTCACTCATGAATGGCTGTGAGACTCAAATGCCACTATTTGTGGGAACAGACCTTGTAGTGCTGGGTTAGATGGACACAGGGTGCTAAAGATGCTTCTCGAAGGGCTGGGCTTCTTGCCTGGGCTTCCTTCCTCACACAGAACTCCTGCTCAGCAGCTCTTTCCCTGTTGTTGGCCAAGACCAGCCCTTCTTCCTCTTGAAAGGCTAGCATTTCTGAGAAAGATCTGCATTAAGGAGTTTAGTTTGGCTTGCTTTTCTCCTCATGTCATGTTGGTGTTTTAATTAAAGTGCTCCTTGACCTCTCAGGTTTCCTTGAAACAGGCAGTCACGTGCTGTGGCCTTGGATCTAGGATGAGCAAGGGCATTGCTTCCTTATCCTGTACGATGTCAGCAAAATAGGCTTGGAGAGTGCTTTCCTATAGTTCCAAAGGGTTGGGAGGTGGGAGGAAGCAGACAAGAAAATACAATAGTTGGTGTCCTTTGTTAGGCGCTATTATGTGTCCTAGAAACCTATGAACCATGTTTAAGCATTTCACCCTTGCAGAAGCCCCAGTAGTTAGGGAATCTTAAAGGTCTCCCTTTAGCCTAGGGGTTAAAGGTATGAGCATATCTGAACTCCTGCTGTGGAATGTGTAGCAAGTTAATTAACCCCGTTGAACCTCAGTAGGCTCATCTGTGAAATGGAGATGATGTATGTAAAGATGATGATGAGAAATTACTTTAATTCAGTGCTTGGCACCTATAGTATACTCAATAAATGTTAACTGTTGTATTGGCAAATGAGTAAACAGTCAAAAAGTGAAGTGACTTGGCCAAGACCTCATGTCTAATAAAAATAGAGTCAGGAAAGGAGCTCCAGCCTTGAGACCCATCCTGTCTCCCACTCTTTCCTTGTAGTTAATTCACTAAAATCCAGATCTCTTGACTCCCTCCAGTGCTCTTTGCAAGAGGGCTTGACCTCCAGATGCAGCTATGTCTGCATTTCAGCCGGAGGCGCATGTGAGATGTGGGCCCATCGTGAGGTCTGCTTACCTACTTACCTGCCATTAAGTCCTTGAGTCCTCCTGGAAACAAGCAGAAGCAGAGACCTCAGAGGGAAAATGAGTAATTTACTTTAGTATGCTCAATTCTGGAAAAGCTATATACGGCCTAAATTCAACAACAACAACAACAACAACACATTTCCCACTTCCCCATTGTGACTGGTCCTAGAGAGCCTGGCTGGCTCCATCCCGGATCTGCTTCTGATCAGAGGGCGTGAATGACAGTCAGGGAGGGAGAGGGGGACCCAGGGCTGGAAACCTAATCATCCTGCTTCTTGCTGGCTGGGCTTCTCCTGCCGACCTCGAGTTTGTTTAAAACAACAAGAGAAGCCTTGGCTGATTTGGGTGCCCTCGCTCCAGTGTGAGTGTCCCCACAGCAAAGGAGGGGGCCGGTGTAAGGCAGAGTGTGATGTGGACACGCAGGTCGTCAGCAACTATAGAAAAAGCAGACACCTTTCTATGGCAGGAGATATGGAAAAATCTAGTCGTTTTGACTGCTTTTTCAGATGTATCTCAGATTCTGGAATTATAGCATAATAGGAATTCTTTCCAAATCCACAAAGCAGTGGTTCCTATCCCTGCCTTGTAAAGGTTTAATGACTCTAGCAGCAGTGAGATTAGGAGCAAAAACAGTAAAGTATCACCCCCTACCTAGCCTCCTCTCAGTTTGCCTTACACTACACCATGAAAGGTATTATGCGCGAAGATTTTAATACGGAAAAAATGCTCAGGATTCATTTCAAATAAACATGGGCTCTGTGCTTGCCTTGGTCAGCCCCTGAAAGTGGTTTATAGAGATTCTTAATATCTAGGAGTTGAAGTGTGGATGAGTGGTGGGTGCAGCCCCTCCTCCCTCTGGCCATATGAATTCTACTCCTCCTCAGAGATCCTGTTGAGTGTGGCTTCTGTAATAATATTGCTCACTAGAGAAACAGCTCAGACTCGGGCATCATCTGGGTTAGGTTCCCGTCCTAACTTTTGTGCTTATTCGTTATCAGACCCCTTTGGGAAAGAACTATATCTTCCTTTTCTGTGGGTTGGTGATGGGAGTTCTCCAACTACATAGGGTTTGTCTGGAGGTCAAATCAAGTGTCATTAGGCGTGTTGTCAGTGAGAACCATCCCTTTCATTTCCGTAGCATCCTGCAGTTAACAAAGTGCACATTTGGGGCACATTCCCTGATTTGCGCCTGGTGGTGATCCTGGGAAGTGGACTGTGACAGCCAAGGCAACTGGGGATCAAGGATATTAAGTGACTTTCCCATAACTAATTAGTGGCAAGGCCAGACCAGGGGTCTTCTGATTCAAAAGCAATGCTTTTTTTTACTCCCCCCCCCCCTCCGCCCTAAATAATGGCCTCACTGCTGCTTGGTAAACCTTGCCTGCCTGCCTTCCACAATTACTTCTCAACCCGAGGTAGCGGGTGCTAGGGACCTGGTGGTGCACCTCTGCCCTGGTTGCATCTCAAGCAAATAACACCTTCCATACTTCTGGCCTGGTCATGTGCTCTGTGTCCAGGTCTTGTCTCCCCAGCTAGATAATAGGTTCCTAGAAGGCCGAGACCAGGCTTTCCCTCTTGCCCACAGTAGAGACTGAACCCACCCCAGGCAGACAGCTCTCTCTCCAGGAAACATTCCTTGGTTGCCTCCTCCCCCACCTTCCAAAGGTCCCAGAGATTCCCTGGGCCAGCCTCCGGCTTCGCAGTCACTGGGTGGAGCTGTCCTGTGTGTTTACTTGTTTATTCTTCCCTTACCCTGCAAGCCACAGCAGGGACAGGGACTGGCCTGGTTTGGCTTTGAATTGCTCGTGCAAGACTGTGGCACTCAAATCACAAGCCATACATTTCAGGCAGAAAATTAAAAAAAAAAAAAAACAAAACTTAGGCCAGGAGATGTCAAAGGACCTGTGCAGCAGGGAAAAGTATCCCATCTGCTTCCCTCAAATCTTAAATATGGCCCAGGATGCACATGGGAACATGTTCTGTAGGATGTGCAGATTTCTCGCTGGAGAGACAAGAAGAAGAGCTTAATACCTCCAAAACTTGTTTATTCAGGATCGGGCTTCAGTGTGCCCACATCTGGATTTCATTACTTCCTCCCCACACCCCCAGCCCCCTTTATCTGAGAGAGCACTGCCAAGAAAACAAGGTTCCCCAAGATTGCCTCCTCATTAAAGGTTAGGCGAGTTTTCAACTCTGAAAACAGTGAAGTGGGGCTGGCCCAGCAGTGCCTTGGTAGGAGACCCGGTCCCCTGGTTTACAGTCCACGACATCTGTGCAATTACCAGGGCCACCCACGGAGAGCGCCCCATGAATCCTTCCACTGTGTGGGTCCTTGATCAGATGGCTACAGAGTTCTTCTGAGACCTTCTTATCCCTGAGGGGCTGGTGGGAGGGGGCATCTATTTGCCATTTAACAAACACAGACGTTGGGATTAGGATTTAGTTTGTACACACACACACACCCCTCTCCAGACCCTGGAAGACATGAGAGCTCCAGCAGTTCTCCCTTAGGTCTGTGTAGTTCTTAGGGGTTAATGACTACTCAGAAAATGTATCCAGCATGAAAGTGGTTTTTAATTTATCCATTTTAATTTTTTATTTTTTTATTAACATATAATGTATTATTAGTCCCAGGGGTACAGATCTGTGAATTGCCAGGTTTACACACTTCACAGCACTCACCATAGCACATACCCTCCCCAATGTCCATAACCCCACCACCCTTTCCCTATCCCCCTCCCCGCGGCAACCCTCAGTTTGTTTTGTGAGATTGAGTTTCTTATGGTTTGTCTTCCTCCCGATCCCATCTTGTTTCATTTATTCCTTTCCTACCCCCCAAGCCCCCTACATTGCCTCTCAACTTCTTCATATAAGGGAGATGATATGATAATTGTCTTTCTCTGATTGAGTTATTTCACTAAGCATAATACCCTCTAGTTCCATCTACGTCGTCGCAAATGGCAAGATTTCATTTCTTTTGATGGCTGCATAGTATTCCATTATATATATATATACCACATCTTCTTTATCCATTCATCTGTTGATGGACATCTGGGTTCTTTCCATAGTTTGCTACTGTGGATATTGCTGCTATAAACATTTGGGTGCACGTGCCCCTTCGGATCACTACATTTGTATCTTTAGGGTATAATTTATCCATTTTAAGTGATAATGCTCTGGAGGCTGAGAAATCCATTCTGTGAGTCTGTACATTAGGGGATGGGGTGGGAAATCTGATAATGTTTACAAGCGATCTAATGTGGGGGGTGGGGCTAAGGCCTTATCTTAAATCCTCTTCAACAGTTAGGTGACGTAGGTATTATTTACCTCTTTTTACAAATAAGGCAGGATAGGCTTCTGAAGTAGAGGCCACTAGTGCAAGGTCACTCTCAGTTTAGTGAACAAGGGAGCAGGAATTAAAACCCCAGTCTCTCTCTGGCTTCAAAGCCCAGTGCTTGGACTAACATTTATTGAAGACCAGCTCTGTGCTAGGTACTATACAGAGTGCTCTTTATTTCATGAGCTGGAAAACCATATCATTTCTGGGTTTGCTTGGAGAGCTCAGCGTATGGAGGAGGTCTACATGACCACTGCATAGATGATCGCCTGAAATCCTAAGACCAATGGTGTGAGGTAGTGTTTGTATGAAGTGGCTTTGTAGAAGGCGGTGGCCGGCTGGCTATAGGTGGATGCTCAGTGAGATTGCCCTTAGAGCAAGGAGGCATTGTGGTAGACACCTCGGCCTACAGTTAGTGTATAAGACGCAGATATAAACCTAGGAGCCAGTGGTCTAAAGGAGGAGCCAGGCAAGAAGACCGACTGCACTATTACTCTCAGGGAGACTGAGGAGTTGGTCAGAGAACATGAGGGGAGCCAGAACACTCTCTGCTGGTGGTGGGTCCCAGAGCCGAGAGCTTCAAGGACAAAAGAGGCCAAAGGCAGTAGATGGTGTGAAGTATAAACAAAGTGCTGCTACGGGAACTCAGAGGAAGATGACTGAAGGTTATTTTCATGCTGAAGACTTCATCATCATTGCCATCATCATCATCCATCGAACACTAGTCCCACTTAATTATCACAATGACCCTGGAGCTCTTGGTACTGGCGTCGTCCCCTTTTTACAGGTAAGGAAACAGAGTTACAGCACCCAGTCGTCCAAGACCTTGAAGTTAAAGGAGCCAGAACTCTAACCCCATCTGTGAGTTGACACTAGAGCCCTACTTTGTGTTTTTTTTTTTTTTTTTTTAAGATTTTTAATTATTTATTTGACAGACAGAGATCACAAGTAGGTCGAGAGGCAGAGAGAGAGGAGGGAGCAGGCTCCCTGCAGAGCAGAGAGCCTGACGCGGGGCTCGATCCCAGGACCCCGAGATCATGACCTGAGCCGAAGGCAGAGGCTTTAACCCACTGAGCCACCCAGGTGCCCCTAGAGCCCTACATTGAAGGGCAGGAGGGACTTTCATCAGAGACGCTTCCAGGCTTCTAGGCAGAAGGGATTGCTTCAGGGATGAGAAGCTGAAACAATGAAGTATTTTTAGGAACTATAAAGCAAACCTGTTCAGCTGGAGAAATAGAGTATCAGGGAGTAAGTAGATAGAGATAAAGTAGAAAAAGAGCACAGCAAGATTATGAAATGCCTTGAATGTCAAGGAGTTGTTACCCGAATTAATTGGCTAGAGACCGATGAAAGTATTTGAAGCTAGCTTCATCAGTTTTGCAGCTAAGGTGAGGATGAGGCCTGAACCACGGTGGGGGTGATGCAAGGGGAAGAGAGAAGAGATGGATGGGAGACAGCTTGCAGAAGCAGGGTGACCAGAAGTGGATGGCAGTGGGATAAGGAGGCTTACAGGGTCATGTCTTTGCAGTTGTATGGTGGTGACTTAAACAGAGATGAAGGGAAGAGCAGTGAGATTTGGGACAGAAGTTGGAATGAGTGTGATATTAGACTGGGTTGAGTTGACATCCTAATGTCATCCATGATGCTAGTTGGGAGATTTGGCAGAAGATTGGAAGAGGGCTGACTGGAATCAGGGGTAAGCTGAAACGAGAGAGAGAGAGAGAGAGAGAGAGAGAGAGAGAGAGAGAGATGCCCTGGGTGGTCATGTTCCCAGAGGTAATAATTCAAACTGTTGAAGCAGCAGAGATTACAGCAGAAAGGCAAGGAGAAAGGCATTTGAGAAAGAGGAAGAAAAGCACTGTGGTGCGTTACTCAGAAAGTTTAGGGAATTCGATGTCAAAACAGAGTAAGAGATGGGCCTCGGGAGATGGTACAGAAAACCCATCCAGGAGCCCCTTGCACAGACAGGCAGGCCTAGTCATGTAGGAAACCCGAGGCTCTAAGTCCCCACCTTTGGGAAAATAATGATGCTTCATCCTTCAGAATGCCTTCTTCATAAAGTATCTGGGCTTTGGGCAGCCCCCGCTGATTTCGGCCATAACTAGCTTCTGGGTCTCTCACTGGCCTCTTTGCTGCGCTGGATTTTGGAGTTTTGACTTACCCACAGGGCCCAGGAACTCCACTGGTGGCCTTGCACAGAGCTCTGTCCTCCTTGCCTTTCCCAGTCTGCATGCAGGGCACTGATCTCTTGCCAAAACCCTGAAGATGACCAAGCGGAAGAAGAAGCAAAGATGAAATTTCTCATCAGTTCTTTCTAGTCACGAAAGGTGCTGCATCTTGTTGTACGAGATGGAGCATTCAGCCTCGGAGAAAATACAGCTTCCGTCTCAATCCATAACAGCAGGACCCAGATACATTTCCCTTTCTCTTGGGACTGAGAGCCCAGTGTTTGTTGAATGAATGATTCTGTTCTGCACGGAAAGAAGTTCATTCATGCGCACAACCGAGATGTGAAAGAACAGCTTGGCACACTGTGGCTCACAGGGACTGAGGTGTGCAAGTGCCTGACGAGTAAGTGGCCTCACCACATGCTCCAGGGGCATCCGTCTCCCCAGAAACTCGGATCATGCTGCCTGCTAGGACTTCACACAGAGAGCCGGTTTCGTGCCATGGGACAGGGCACAGGAACTGGAGTGGGGTTCATGCTGCGGTACCATCCCTGTTATCGCTGAATTTCTGACCACGGCTGATTCGCTGGCCTCTCTGGTTGCCCCTATACTCACTTATAAAGTGGTGATAAGAATTGAGTAATTCCTAGGGTGCTGTGAGAAGCAGATAATGCAGTGGATGTGAAAATGTTTTGTAAGTTGTAAAATGCTTTGCAAATATTATTATTCAAGCAGATCAGAAAATAGGGACGTTTGTTCTTGGAACTCAGAAGAGGGATTGTTGGGACACTGTCCACAAGTCTTAACTTTTCTTGGGATCATTTATAGAGAGAACTGTGACAAGTGACCTAAACAGTACTGTAGGCCTGTCCTTGCTGCCTGGGGTTTAGGCTTCTCTTCTGCTTAGTTCCCCTGAGAAAGACATCCTGTAGATACAGTGGGCGAGACCAACGTATTGGTACACGTATTTTCTGGTTCTACTCTGGAGGGGTGGTCCTTCCAAACTCTTCGATTTGGAGTGTTCATTTCTAAGGAGTTTTTGGAAGGAGCTTAGAAAAGATATTTTCTACAAGGATTTTTTATTTCCTCTTCTCTGAGGGAAAGAGAAAAAAATTAACTTTTGGAGGGGTCTTCTGCTGGAGGCCAGGCATTTGGCATATCACCTGCTTGCATCCTTTGGCAATCCCACCAGGTGGATGATATTCATCTCATTTTTATTGATGAGGAGACCTAAGCCCAGAGAGGTGAAGGCACTTGCCTAAGTTAAGAAATGGGTTTCAGACTAAGTATTTTCTGGCTCCAAAGTCAGTGCCTCTTTGACCACCGCATGCTCTCTCTTTTCCAAAAAGTCAATGTTCTCCAGATTTCCTCTCTGGAACACTTTGATACTTGTGAACATGTCGGCCATCGAGCTCTTTGACACCAGAAAGGATAGGCAGAGAGGCGCACTCTTGGAGTTGGGGGCAAACCGTTACCATTGTCAGGCAAGCTAAGATCCCTTTCTGTCCCTTCGTAGCTTAATTGCAATGCTTTCCCACTTTATTAGTTTCCAGATTCTGTGCCAAGTGCTTTAAAAGGCAGGTAGGGGAGAATTCTCCTCTGCTGCCTGGCAGCTTGCCATCCCCCCTGAATCTGTTGCTTGCTCTTTCAGAAAGGGATCAACATTGAAGGCATTCTTCTGGGCAGTGGAATTTACATATCACAACTTTGCTGACTGAAGCAGAAATGCGGGCTCCAGGGGTTGGAGTCCTGGGTGGGGCCCCGAGCCTTCATAGGGGGAGGGAAGAGCTGATTTTATGACCCAGGAATAAAAACACTGTGAGGGATGAATAAGGTCCGAAAGCAGTAAATCTGGAACTCCAGCATTAGGTGTGTAACGTGTCAGAGAACAATTTAAGCTTTTGCCTCTTCTGCAGAGGTGAGGTGTTTGCCTGGAGCTCCCAGCTTGAATCTCATTCAATGGTCTTTTAAGGGTTAGGATTACAAGAAGCCGAGTCCGGCTGGTTCATAATGATGATTTATGGCTGTGTTGTCGACTCCCTGACCCTTCTGTACAAGGGGATAGAGAAAATACATAATTTGTTGCTCATTAACTTCGAGATCTGTCAGGGCTGCCCCAGAAGGCCATGTGGTCCTGGAGTCATGTGTCTGCTCAATGGCTTCAGCCCGTTCCTGTCCTTGAAAATACGCCATTGCTGTTCTGCAGTGGAAATTGTTTTTAATAACGATTGGAGTACAGCCGATGCCCAGTTTATGATGGTTTGAATTTCGACTTTACAATGGCGCACAAGCAATGCACAGTCCGGGGAAGCCGTACTTGACTTTTTTTTTTTCTTCTTCTTCTCCCATGGGCTAGGAATCTGTGGTATGGGTGCCTTCTTGGGAGGCTGGGCAGCAGCAGGGAGCCCCAGCTCGCAGCCAAGCCGTGTGATCCCTAGCGTCAACAGCCTTTCTATACCCATGTTGCCATTCTCTTTTTCACTCTCAACGCAGCAGCCAGTACATTACACGTGCTATTCTATTCCTTTTTTTTTTTTTAAGATTTTATTTATTTATTTGTTAGAGAGAGATCGAGCACAGGCAGACAGAGAGTCGGGCAGAGGCAGAGGGAGAAGCAGGCTCCCTGCCGAGCAAGGAGCCCGATGTGGGACTCGATCCCAGGACGCCGGGATCATGACCTGAGCCGAAGTCAGCCGCTTAACCAACTGAGCCACCCAGGCATCCCGCGCTATTCTATTCTTAATTGCAACACAGGCGTTGTGGTAATTGATATATGCCCAACCGTAGGCTAATGTCAGTGTTCTGAGCATGTTTAAGGTTGGGTAGGCGAAGCTATGATGTTCGGGCGGTGTATTCAGTGCATCTTTGAGTTACGATATTTTCTACTTGGGATGAGTTCTATTGGGACGTAACACCATCGTAAGTTGAGGAAGATCTGTAACAAAACATTCTGTCCGTATAGTCTGTTGTGAGTCTTTGAACTTAAGGGTCAGCATATCTGGGCTCCACTTGTGCTCTGTCATGTAGAAGCCTCAACTCCTTCAGCTAAGTGCCTGTCCCTCGGAGCCTTACCATCCTTAGCTGTACAATGGGTGTAGATTCTTCGCAGAGTCACAGATCAAATGAAACTGTAAAGTTCAAAAGAAATGTACAAGGGTACTGCTATTAATAGCTTAGTTATTAGGAATTTGAGATGCCACGAAATGGCTTCTTTACCCCTTTCTCCTCCCGTGCAAGGAGAAAGCATTTTAACTGGTGGTTTACCGTGTGCGAGCCCCTGGCACTGAAACTGAAGTTTTAGAATGAAGGGATGTTAGAGCTAAAAGTAGCCCTTGAGCTGGAATCTAACCCTTTCTCCTTGAAGTGACAGAAGCACAGAGGTGACTCACCTGAGATTAACCCATAAATTCACCTACGAGTTGCTGATTGGCAGTGAAAAGTCACATGTTCTTTTTCAGCATCAAATAGGAAGTCAGGCTCAAGCCATATCGGTTCAGAGTTTCTTAATTTGTAGCCGTGACACATCAAGGAACTCAGGAACCATCCAAGAGCAGGGACTGTGCATGGGGCCTTGGTTCTGCCCCGTGGCCATGGCATCGTCTCTGAGGAAGTACTTTCCTGTGCTGTTGCTTATTACCTTTGCTTGGTTGGGAGGCTAGTGGTGGAGGTAGCACAGGGGAGTTGAAAGTAAATGTCATTGCAATTATGAAGGAATAAATTACAGAGTCTAGCACCCTTATTTTGCAAATGCAGACACTGGCTTATCTCTCCTTCACTCAGTGAATGGGGACTTGGACCCTGGCCACTGCCTCCTAGTTGAGTATTCGTCTCCTTGCGTCCAAAGTCATGGGAGCGTGATTTATAAATAAAAGAAGAAAGAGCATGATGGTGGCAGTGGACATCTGGAACTTGTTAGCCCATAAGGTTACACAGGGTAAAAGTATAAACAGGTTCAAAGGGGAATTAGACCAGCAATGGTAGGAAAGATTGCTGGGTGGGGAGCTAGAACACCTGGGTCCAATCTTTCCTTGCGAGTTAATTTGGACCTCAGTTTCTTCCATGTATAATGGACCCTTTCATTTCTGACATGCTGTGCTTCTCAGGTTTTTATCTCCGCAGCATGTTATCAAAGGCCTTTTAGTAATATTTAGAGGATATTTCCAGTTTTCTAATAAAGCAACTGTGAAGACTATGGTCCTTCTTCCTTTCATTCATTCATTCGACCAGTAGTCTCTGAGCACATCTGTGAGATCAGGTGCTCTCCCAGAGAATGGCTAAGCCAGGACTGTGTACGGGACTGGCCTTTGACCATCTTCCTTTGAATCATACTCAGTGTGATCTGGGAACCAAGGCGTAGCACTTAGAAATAATCAAGTATTTATAAACACAGACTTGCTGTACAAATGTTAGCAGTGCTGGTGGCTGTTCTCGCTCCTGCACCTGCTGGCTCCTGGGTCCAGCTGGCATCTCCTTTCCACCTGGCATTCCCCTCCCAACCCCTACTAGACTTGGGAGCCCCTGAGAACTTGGATCAGACCCCATGCCTTGACCCCTTCCCCAGCTGTGAAACAATAACGGGAGACTTTGGAAAGGGGTGGCCGGATACGTCCGTCTATTACTTTCCTTGCGGTTGTGAACACACACTGGGCTTCCCTGAAGGAGCAAGCATGGCTCATCACCCTGCCCCTTGAGAAGCTGTAAAAGGAGCTCTGTGGGGCGTGATGAGTTGACTGTTGCTGTCCCTGGATTGTGGTTGCAATCAGGAAGTGGCCGGGGCTGTGCTGTGGAGTTAAGACAAGAGCAGCAGGCTGTGTGGTTGGGCATGACCGAGGTGGGATGGTCCTCTGCTGTGTAGGCATCATGGGTGTTAGCCTTGTGGAAAACAAACTGGAGCCTGGTTCTTAATGTCACACCAGGCAGTGTGGGTCGAGCTGCTGCTTCCCTTGTCTGAGCTTCAGCCACACCTATCTCATGGCCGTGGTCAGGATTTCATGAAATAAAGCATCTGGGAGCAATCCCTGGTGGAGCCTGGGTCCTCTGTGACTCTTCTTTTCCCAGGGGTGAGAAGCCTCTCTGAAGTATTAGGAGTAAACACGGTGTGATAGGGGAAGGGTATGAAAGCCAAGACTCTCTGGCTGTCCTGTAGAATTGAGGAGATGGGAAACAATGCCCACAGACTTGGAAATTTGCAAACACCAAAGGGCATTGTATTAAAAGTTCCTTGGTTTGT